>JANHGB010011148.1:0-25941 GCA_026283785.1 Coracopsis vasa | reverse complement strand
CCTATTCTAGAAAAGCATTACTTAAATTCTAAAGGTAATATTAGTCAAATATCTGTGACCCACATAAAGTACCCTACTTTTACAGTTGAAAAACATGTCATCAACAATCCTTGACTTCGGATAGCTCAAAGAAATGCTGCTAATCAATTCTAGAAGCTCCTCTGTTTCAGTTATTTTTCATATTTCTGCATCAAATGCTTTGCTTTTAGTAAAGAGAAACCTTTACGTCTAAGAATTGTATGTTAAAAATGAGTTTGCCTTAATCTTGAATTACAAGAGGACTCATTTTTGTGCCTTAGAAAAAGCAGATATTTGCTCTCTATTGGTTCTCTTAGACTGCATCCTTTGCACATTTTCAGAGATGCGGAGAGCCAAGGTAACAACTTGTTGCCTCAAGGAGGAGTTTTCTGCTGTCATCTCTGCCTTGTTGTGGATGTACTATCTACTTCTGTCTTGTGCTAGCAGTGGAGCTCACCCATCTTCTTTTGGAAGTGGGAAGAATTACTTAAGTGTATTAAACCATGCACTTTGGCAGAGATATTTTTCTGCTGTTGCAGTGCAGTGAGCTGGCTTGCAGGCACTGGGGCTGGTACTGGCTGAGCTGGGAGAATGGGGAATGTGACTTTTGCACTTGGGTCAGAGAGCTGTTCAGTTACCTCACCTGCTCTTTTGGTGGCTTGATTTTTGATTTTGTTTTTTTTTGGGGTGGGAAGCTCTTCCTTAAGTCACAAAATGTCCCTTTTTTGATAGAGGTAACTGTGCTTTGTGGGGGAGAGTAACATTGCACTGATCTTGTATTTGGAAACATTAAACTTGTGTTAGAACCTTGTATGGTCTCCTCGAGGGTATTTTTAATAGTGTCCTCCAGTGTGTTTTTTAAAACAAACTGGATTTAAATTTTGTATATTGCCCATAAATGAAAGAGAAGTTTACTTTTTAGGATGTGGTGTTGGAACACGAGCAGAAATTTTGATACATGATTAGGTCTGCACAACTACAAATGTTAGCTGTGCGTTTGGCTTAAAGCCCTAATACAAATCTTGCCTGTCGGACAAGCAGCAGGAAGATTAATCTCCTCCGGAGAGAGGAATCCATACCACAGTTTTAGACAAAACACAATGATTAAAATTATTTGTAGGTTGAATAAGTGCAAGCCTTTGTTTGGGACTGGTGAAAAGGGTTATGTTGAAACATGCAGGAACACGGCTTAATCGCATTCCTGTTGCTGCTGCTTCTATGCTTCCAGTCCACAGCATCATCTGATGGGGAGTCGATGGAAAGTTACCAGCTGAGTGTAAAAGCAATACTTTATTTTAAGTCTTCTTGTTTGATTAACAACAGTGCCTTCAGTTGTCTTCCTGCAGCCAGGGAGAGGGCTGCTTTTTGGGTGCTCATTTCAGTGCAGTGCCTATGGGTGGGCTGGGGAGACCTCACAGGCTAGGGGCTGCTAGATCATCTTGGGACAATTTAGATAGTTTCAATCATGCTTTGTTTTTAGAGAGCAAGATCACTGTGATTATATAAGGTCTGAAGTGGGAAACTTGGTTTAGCTGGTGTTTGAACTCTTTTAAAGAAGCATAGATTTCAAGTACTAAACTTTGGAGGTTTAAGGCAAAATTTTTGTGTTGTAGTAGCAGTTGTCTGTCCTTTGGGAGGGAAGAAGGAAGAGCAACTTAGCTGATGTTATTTAAAAAAAAGTTATGAGAAACCCTTTGCATTGTTTTAAGGCCTTTTTTGCTGGTTTAGTAGCACTGTATGATTGGTAGCCATAAGTTATGTGATCACTAATGCTTAGTATGAAAGAATAAGGCTTAGATTAAAATGGCAATAAGTTGAAGATAGAATGCAGATAAAAAAGGGGAAAAAATGCATTAACTTGGCCCATGACTATGTTTAGAACAACAGACTACAATTTCTGTCTTTTCCCGTGCCAAGAACCATCAGCAGCTGGATGAAGAATGAGTAGAGGTATGTCTCCATTGGGGTTTTAGTTCATCTCAGGAGCTTGCTCTTGTGGTGAACTTCCTAGTTGTTTGCACTTAGCTGCCCTGCAGGTCCAGGCACCAAACTGAGTCCCATTTGGATGAAAACAGAGTGGAAGACACTCCTTAAGAAAAACACCTGATAATCTCCAGCTGTGAATTCAAATTCAGTCTGGAGGACTGAGATACTTGTCACAGACTAGAACTAGTAAAACCCTCAAAATGTGCGTAGTATGGATACTGGCCTTTCAGAGCTGCTGTTTTACCGTACAGATTTGCTCCTGTGTACTGTATTACTTGCTAATATAGATGTATCCATTTAGTTTAAGACTTATCTCAGATTTATGTCTGGACAAATAATAATACAAAAAAAATCTGTAAATAATGTACTCTCAATTTCTGAATTTCTTTCATTGATGTGATGGATATTATTCAAATCTTTATAGTTAAAAAAGAAAAACAAAAAATCCAAGCCAGAAATATCTAAAATACAGGACTTCCATAAGACACCTTTGGTTTTGAAAGAATAATACTTTTAGATGTTTTACCCTACAGTTGAATTCAGAATATTGTTGGAAGGACTAAAAAGCAACAAAATGGAAGAAATGTGTTATTTAGAGTTGAAAAGAATATTGGTGTTTCCATTTTTCATTTTGTTCCTGAGATGACAATCAATGTAAAATGATCCTAGCCCCACCGCAGTGTTAAATTTTGGGCTGTTTGTAAAAGAAAAGAAAGTTAAATGGAAACTAAATATTGGTGTAATTGTAGGAGGAAAAGGAAAAAGAGCTAACGATAATTGCAGTATCTTTTTATTTATCAAAGAGCCTGAGATCCACTACACCTTTTAAAGTATCTATTCATCAGATTATCATCAGATGGACTGGACATGTCTTAGATGTCTAGACTGACACTATTACAGTTGACCTAAGCATGTGGTGGCAGGACTTGGTGACCTGGTGGTGTTGTTAGATGAGTTTCCTAATCTCTGGAGGTATGCCTGTTGTATGAAATATTTCGCATAGTCTGAAATGAAGGGCCAAGTGCTATGGATGAATGCTCTCATGTTTGACCTGTTGAGTCCAACTGGGAAACAGCAGTGGTACCATGGTAGTGCTCATTCTCCCACAGTTGTTTTTTTTTTCTAGCTGTAATTGCTCAGGAAGTTTTGAATTTAAAAACACCTGAGCCACATTTTGTGGCTGAATTTACAACCTGACTAAAAGCTTTCCTTGATTCTGCTGTTGGCCTCCTTGCCAAAATAAATAGGCTGTTCTTTGCATGTGACTGTGGTGGTTTGTCCTCTGCATGAGCTTATGCCCAGAAGTCATAATTATGCTTATGGGTTGGTCCTGGTAGTCATGATTCTGCATGAATTATTTTCAATCTATTTCATATCAGATTTATTGAGACCGCATATGCCTGCGGTTGCTGTGCCTTAGTACAGTTCCCAGCCTCAGAGATGGCTCTCTTGCATGTGAAGAGCCAGTGAGTTCACAGTACTGCCTGCACCTTGAGATTTGCTATTGAAAGCCTTAAAGCTACCCCAGATTTCTCTGAAAGATGGGTTTGGCCAAGCCTTGTATGTTGTATAGATCTGGTAGCACTTTGAAAGAAAATTAATAACGGTTTTAGTGGTAATGCTGGTTGATATTTTTTAGTCATTGTTGTCTTTAACAGGAATGCTGCTTGACAGATTCTGTTAAATTAATAAATAGTATTTTATATGTAGCAAGAATGGGGATTAATACTCAGATGTATTTGAGGTTTTAAAACGAGCCATTAAAATACAATTGGACTTTCATCTCAGTCTTCTGCCTTAGCTTTTCTAACCATTTTCGGAACAAGAAGTGAGCCTGTTGACCTGGATTTCTTATGGACTTGTGGTCTGTAAAAGTACGGAGCTATGGGAGCTGCATCAGTCACTATCTGCAGCTCCCTGAGGTACTGAGTCAGTGGTGAGAAAAACAGCATGTCTGGCAGCAGTACATTTGTCTTGGGCTGTGGCAAAATTTGAGCAAAGATTAGCTGTGGTCCAGAGTCCCTAGTCTGCATGACTGTACCAGGGTTTAGGGAAGCCCAGAACTTTCTCAAACCTTGAAGAGAGCTACTGTCTTACCAAAAAAATGAGAGGGTTGAGCTGTGGTCAGGATGTGGCTAATGTGGAAGTTGTTATGGTCTGCAGCTTTCCCTGCTGCTGAGATCCTGTCAGCGCTAATAGCGGATTTTGTCTGGTTTGTTGCTGTTCAGATTTCTAGCCTCTACGGCACTTTCCCTGCTGGTAAAATATGAGTTTTTCTGGAATAGTACAAGAATTAAAAGGTTTTTTTTTAGCATCACAGAATCGTTTGGATTGGAAGGGACCTTAAAGATATCTAGCCCACCCCCTTTGCCATGGGCAGGGACATCTCTTACTAGAGCAGGTTGCTCGAAGTCCTGTTAAACCTGGCCTTGGATTTTTCCAGGGGTGGAGCATCCATAACTTCTTTGGGCAACCTGTGCAGTGCCTCACCACCCTCACAGTAGAGAGTTTCTTCCTAATGTATAATCTAAATTTCCCCTCTTTCAGTTTAAACTGTTGTCCTTTGTCTTGTTACTATGAGCCTTGGTAGAAAGTCTGTCCTAAGCCCCTTTTATATGTGAAAAGGCCGCAGTAAGGTTTCCCCAGAGCCTTCTCATCTTTAGGCTAAACAACCCCAGCTCTCTCAGCCTGTCTTCATAGGACAGGTGCTCCAGCCCTCTGATAATTTTTGTGGGTTTTAGATGGATTTTATTCTGAAAGAATACATTCCTGGTCTTTTTTTTTTGGAGATTAAGATAAGTGTAAATGCTCTCTTTGCAATTACTATCTTTCACTGTAATTACTGTTTTCCTGCGTCATAGTAACAGGACTATTATAATCATCTTCCCAAGAAAACCAATGGATTTGCTAATAGAATGTATTTTGTATTACTTCCTTTGGGCGTCCATCAGAATTACTTTATCAATGACATCTATGAACGTGGCAATAGTTTTTTTTTTTTGGTTTTTATTTTTGGTTTGGGTTTTTTTTTGTGGTTTTTTTTTTTTTTTTTAGACAAGATTGAGTAGATTTAGGCTTGAGTTAGTTACGTGTTTCTGAAGGAGGAATTTATCCTGAGTTCACTGTGATCTGTAGAGGATCGTCTTTTTTTTTAGCCCATTGCCTATAAATTACACCCTTACTTTTTGTAAAAGTACAAACTGATATAGAGAAATGAAAAAGGAGATTGAAACTGGTCATGCAAATGCCCATTGTCATTAGTTTCTAGTATTTTCTCCTTTAATCAAGTGGCCAAATCAAAGTTGGTACTATTTAGAAACCTCTGATTTACTTGCTATTTGTTTTTCTGGTAGTAAGAAAGTACAATTGTATTTTTTCCAGTCTAGCCTCTCTTCAGTGGTCTGAGGTCAAGCATCTGAGGTTTCCTACAGACCCTTCAGCAGCCTTTGATGCTGTCTTCCTCAGTGCTTAGTTTATTTGAATTGACTTGGATCCTGATTGAGTATGTGTTCATATTTTTCTAAAATATCAGTTCCATTTTCACTCTCATACGTAGTGGAAAGTGGTGTTTTGCAATGCTTTTTGATTGCTGGACTTTAAAAACAAGTTATCATGCAAATGTGTCTCACTGTTCTTGTGTTTATATGCATATGTATTTATCAAACTGCTAGAGCCCAGTGCAGGTTTCATTCTTGCTTATCTCTATATTTACTTGTTTACTTAGTTTTTATTACCCTGCAGTGAGAGGGTTATATAGGTGAAGTTCAAAACTCAACAAGACAGATGGGTTCAGGGAAGTGGCCAGAGTTATGTGATGGTTACCCTCTGACTGTCCCCGGAGTATTTCTAGAGCATTCACAAGTGCAGCCTGCAAACCCCAAGTTACTGATAGGCTTAAAGTTACAAGTTAGCACTTGACTTTCTCTGTTGGAATTATAGGATTGCCTGAACTTCAAGGGCTGAGCGTGACTCATGTAAAAGTGCAAAATGCATGGTATTGTCACTGGTTACTGTAGGCTTTCTTCTTCAAGTATTTTTCTGAAAAATTAGTTAAGTTGAGGAGAGTTCTTGAATTTGCTGGTGAACTACCAAAAATCCAGAAGCACTTAAAAGTTGGGGCTTTGTTTCTTTCTCTCTTTCCTTTAAATTGATGGTTAGGAATCACAGAATCATAGAATGGTTTGGGTTGGAAAGGACCTTAAGATCATGTAGTTCCAAACCCCCTGCCATGGGTAGAGATGCTTCACTCTAGACTATGTCAGCCTCTGATTTTCTTGTGAGGGCATAAACTTCGTTGGCTTTATCTGTGTTCACAGGAGTTAGAATATACTGCTGGGATTCAGTCTACCTCAGCCTCTTTCTGAATCATCTTGGCAAAAGCTGATGTAAAATGCAGTATATGTTTGTTTTAACTGGTACAAGCTCCTTTGGGTACACTAAAATGAGCTTTTAGCTCACGTTTATGGTGGTCTACAGAGGACTAAAACCTGGGGTCCTGATAACTGAAAATGTACAGCTCCTGCAATTCAGATTATGGAAATTAATGACCAGGTATTTACATACCAAACCAGTATTTGTAAGTGATAGCATTTCCTGTAAGTATTTCAAAGGAAGCACTTTCTTACCTTATTTTTTTTTTTTTTTTCATTTGTGTAATCTGATTTTCTACTTTTTGTGCTGGAGCAGAGGTTCCTTGTGTTTGGCAGGCATGAGGCTCATTGGTAGTTTTTGTTTTATCTTGTATAAAAAGCTCAAAGATAAACTGATGGGTGCATAGTCTTAAGAGAGAATAAACATATCTGTTCTTGTATTAGGTCACCTGAAGATGAGCAATAGCTTGGCAATAGGGTGCATTGGGTGGGGAAATGGGGCACTCTAATTTGCAGTAGGAGAATTTGAGTCGTACAAGATGAATGGGTGGGGGAGGCTGGAAAATGACATAACTGTAGGAGAATTTAAATTTCATTAGCTTAGAATCATCCTCAGCCTTCAAGAAGTATTTGTTCTTTCTGATGTTTACACTTGGAAAAGGTGGTACAGGAGGGTCTATGTTAAAGTGCTAGCTTAAGGGGTCTGAAGTTACCTGCCTTTGGGGAGGCTGTTCATTGAATATGATTTAAGTGGTCACACTGTGTGGTCTCTCATCTGTAGGAGTAGTTAACTCCAGAGTTCACCTCATTAGCTTGAACTACTCCAGTTAAATCTGCAAGACAGAGTGTCTACTTCTGTGTGTTCTTTATATTTTATCATGAGACGGCTTAAGACACCTTTGATTTTGCTTTGATTCCTTTATCTGTTTGCTGAGTTACGCCTTGTACTTTTTTTTCTGCCCCTCTCACTGCCCGCTGGTTTCACCAGGGCTGACTTGCAGAATCTGAAAGAGTTAAGTTGGTTTCAACAGCCTCTTTCAAACTGTCTCTTAGCCATACTGGGTTTCTTCTGGGTTTTTTTCTGGTCTTCATTTATGTTTTGCACTGCTTCTGAAGTAGTGTCCAGACCATAACTGAGGAGCTCTTTCCTTAATTTTAACTTCAGCTTTTTTTGTGTGTGTATGGGTTCTTGCTGAAATTCAACATTGTGTTTCGGGTATTGCTACTTTTCCTCTTTTCTGCTTGCTGCTATTACTGGCTTAGGTATTGCTTGTGCAGATCCCCTTGGCATACTTATCCCTTGGTTTGGCAGGAAGTTCCACTCAGGTTATTTTAATTAACAAGAACTGGGACAGAAACCTCTCTATTTTTGTTAGTCGGAGCTAAAATAAGACCAATGTTCTTGAAAGAACAGTAGCTTAAAAAGCTGGCAGAAGAGCAGGAGTCACAGAAGAAATCATCAGACCTTGCTGATTCTAGTATGAATCAAGTTTAACTTCCCAATATCATAGTGAAAAGGCCACAACCTCTATGGTTAGAGTTTTACACGCTTACAAGTTGCACAAAATTCATCTTGGTCTTGTATAACGGCAGTTGGAATTAGACAAATACTGGCTGCTGAGGTCCAACAGAATTTTAAAGCTAGCAAGAATGTTATTAAGAAATTAACTAGAATGCTACATTGCTGCAAATAAGAGCTGTTTCAGTGTAGCCTTCATGATATTGGGGTTTTTTTTGTGTGTTTTTTGTTCTCATTTTGAAGTGTTGCTGCAGTAGGATATTGCTGCACAAGTCACATATCAACAGAACCACCCAGTACTTGCCATGAAGAGTGCAGGTAGCACAGTGCAAGTGAGGCACAGTTATGTCAGGTGCCACAAAGACCTTTGATGCTCACAGGATCTGGTGAGGTATGCAGTTCCAAAAAATAGTAAGCCAAGTTGGGCAGAGTCCAATGGGAAGCTTCCTCCACAATCACTTGCTCCTGCAGGCCCCGTTGTTTGGCAGATGGGGAAACTTTACACCAAGGTTTTTGCAGCTAGTGCTTTTGGTTAGGCCTGGTAAAAGTAAGATGTTGCTTTTTGGTAGATTTGAAATTCTTGAAGCTGGAACTACTGTTAACGTTTTTATAGGGTCCTCAAACAAAATTTCATGTAAGATGATAATGGCGTTTTCTGTCAAAGATCTAAGCAAATGCTTGCACACTACAGCTAGCAGTGTTGAGAGCTACATGTATCGACATTGATGACAGATGGAAGCTGCTTGTTCCCTTCAGTTTATTCTTTCAGGTTTATAGAAATTAGCTTTTTCTTTCTTCTTCTTCATATATGCATTGGTCCTTGTTCATGGAAGTACATCACGTCAGATACAGGTGTGGTCATGTTTACCTCAGGATTTAATATGAGCCAATGTCAATATGCTAGTTCATACAAAATACATGTCACTGTCTTTCTTTGCAAAGTCTCATTCAACCTTCCATCTTCTCTACTCCTCATCATCTTCTCACATGGTACAGTTTGTGAGAGTGTTTGCCAGCATGCAACAAGTGGTCCTCTTTTTGTCTTCAGCCCCCGTTGTGGACTCATTTCTTCTGCCATACCTGCAGTTACTGTGTTGTAATTGCCGAAACCCTCCTTCCTTTGGATTTCTTGGAGCTTCATTGTAGTCTCCAATAGCAGATTTCCTTGGCCACACAGTATTTATTTTTGTTTCTTAGGCAGTACTGAAGCTCTTGGCACTTGGTGAACAACAGCTGAAAGGCACTTGGCCTTTTAGAAATCTGTTCAATTAAACTACAAATTACATTAGATGAGCTTCCTATGATAGGTGGTTTTGTTTTGATGTCATCCTTTTCTAATAGGCTACATGTTTGTGTGAAAATTGCATATACATACAGAAGTGATAAATGATTAAACATGATGCATTTGAAAAAGCATGAAAAATCAATTGCTGTGAAGAAAATTTTTACCATTAATTGATTTTACAAATTTGTTCTTTTTAGGAGCTTATTTGAATGTAACAGCCATATAAATATTTGCAGACAAAGTAGTTGTGTGGTTTTTTCAAAGTACTTGTTCTAACTCAGACCATCTCCTGCCCTATATCAGTATTTCTCAAGGTGGCTGGGAGGGGAAGAGGCAGGAGCAGGAAGCAAAGCTGATAGCATAGTTGGGCTGAATTGGCTTGAGCAGCAATTAGGACACAGGAAGGTGGCATGGTTTAGAGTAAGTACAGGTCTTTTGCTAATCCTGTCCCTACCGCACACCCTTTTCTGTTCCTTAAAGTTTGTTCTGCCTGCAGAGTGCGTGTTCCAGGCAAAGGTATTTGAGAAGTGATACGGGGTGTTGCAGGCTTGCTTTACTGAGGTCAAGAACAGGTTTTTTGTAATTGGGAATTGACACATGTAATGTGGAAAAATAAAATATTTCTCCTCTGCTTTAAGCATGAGGGATGGAATTGCCTTTTCAAAAACATTTTGAGTAGTAAACACATCAGAATAGACATTTCGTATGTGAATGCTAAACACAAAGTGAATACAAATGTGAAAGAGTGATTCTTGTGGAAGTACTACAGAAATCAGTTTCTAGCTGCTAAATATTGAAAACATGTCAATACATGCAAATATACAAGAAAATGTGCATGCCATGAAAATAATTTAATCAGCTCAAACTGTCTCTGGCATTTAGAGCATGTAGCTTTAAAAGAAGTTTTTTATCTAGTAATATTCAAATGTGTGAACTCCTACTCTTTGTTTTACCTGCATGCATCTACAAAATGTATTGGCAATTAACAAGTCAGCATTAACATTTTCAAGGCAAATTGTTTTTGAAGATACCTTTTTGCTGGGCTGTCTTCTAGCCTGTTTTCTTCCTTCCTGAGTTGGCAGAAGCCTCTGCTTGCCAGTTACCTTACTGTATGGTGTGTATGAAAAACTGCAGTTTGTTATGGCTAAACTAAAGTGTCTTAGTGCAGAGTAGTTTTCTAGTACATTGAAAAATTAAATAAGAAATAAAAAGTAAATGGGTTGAATATTCAGTTAAATAATGCAGTTGTGACTGTTGCATTTAGCTAAAACAAACAAAATCGCTGTAGTGTATCTGCAGTTCCTTTGAAATATTATGTCACTTGCAGTAGAGTGCTGAATGCTGCCTGAGCTTTGACTTGTTCAAATTTCGGTCAAACAATCAACTAGATTGAAAAAAATAACTTTATTGACAGTAAGCTACCACTGTGTATTGATGTTTTCCTCTATTTTCTCTGTCCTGTATTTTTACAGGACCTTTCCCAAAGCATTAGCATGTGCCCCGTGTAATCTGCAGAATTTTGAGCAGCTCTTAAACACACAAGAAGTAGACATTTTTTTTTAATATAAAGTTACATAATTGTATTTTCACTGTGATAATTACCTAATATACCCATTCTGACTAGTTTATTTTCCTTGGATTTAGCCAACCTAAGTGGATACTGTCAGTTGTTTAATGCATTTTGATTTAGCCAATGTAATGCGATACTGTCAGTTGTTTAATGAAGTTTAATTTTTTATTTGTTTTAATTACTTAATTCAGCAATCTGTACAGTGTCTTCATATAGTAAACTTCAGAGGGTAGTAAATAGGATCAGATCATGCAAATGCCTACCTCTGGTCTCAGGTAACAAGTTTAAAATCACATTACTGTATTTTGCCTTCCTAGAATTCTTTTGCGAGATAGTAGTGTTTGATTTCCTTTTGAATACTCTACAAAATCAAAATGCAGTTGTTTTACATTCTTTCAAAATCAGGAATATATAAGAAAACGTAAGTGGGATGGTCATGTGCCGGCTTTCAACTGAGGAATTCCTAGTTGTTGCATATGCTCAATGTGATATGTAGATAATTTTTTTGAGAAACAATGTTATTAAACATTCTCCAAAAGAGAGAATAACAGTGCAGAAAAAGTTAGAGGAGAGCTGGCTTATGTTTTTCTCACTGTTGTAATCTGAGGAGTGCGGTACAGTTTTGTCTTGCAAGGTGTTTGAACTGCTGGCTGCTACTGTTTAGCCAGTGCTGAATGTGTTGAGGTCTTTTACTGGTGATTAAGGCAAGGTTTATTACTGCTTGCAAATTATGAAAATATAAAGTCTGACATTTGAAGAAATAGCTATTAAATTTACCAACTTCAAACAAAGCCTTATTTTATTACTGTCCCTCTCCTGTTCAACAGAGAGACAAACTCCAGCACGGGGTTCTTGGTCTCTTTTTCTACTGACTCTAGAAGGAGAAAATTGCAGCTGGCTTCCCGGTTATAAGTGTAGCCTTTGTGAGTTCTCTTCCTCATGTTGGAAGAAGTCTTAGTTGTGGAGACCAAAATGACCTAGCAAGTTATAATCAACTACTTTAATATATATTGAGTATATATATATAAATAGGAAGAATTGTACAGGTGATTCTTTATGTTTGGTGGTGGTCTTAAATTTGTTGCCGTAGTGCTTTTAGCCTGGATTTAAGTCTTTTTTCTTTTGTTTTCAGAAACAGTGAGCTCTTTTAACAGTGTAGTGAAGTTGGCTTCATGTAGACTGGATTTACGTGGATGGGTTAAAAAAAAGAAGTCAGCTTGTTCCCACTCATTCTATTCTATTCTATGATTCTATATCAGGTAGTTGAACTTTGAACTTGTTTTGTTTCTGTTCACCTTAAAATGCTGGGCTGGAAACTGGCTATTGAAGAGTTGGTTCAGGAATAGACTTTGTGCATCTATCGCAAGGGCGGTGGCATATACATCAGATGGAGGGGTAGATAATAGGGCAGATATGACCTGCTGGGTTTCGGTATCCGATTTTAGTGTGCTGCCTGTCAGAGTCCTAGCTGACAGAGATGGAGTGGTGCCAAAACCAAAATGTTACAGCTGGTTTTGTGTCACTTCTCAGGCAGAGGACTGTATTTATTAAAAGAAATAACTACTACACTTGTATTTAGATGCTTTCATCCAGTGGCTTTTTAGACACTTGCAAAGCCTCAGGTATTTTTCTTAAACATGCATTTCCTGGTAGTGGCTGAATTCGGTCACTGCTCTGTCCTTGAAGAGGACTTCTTTTTTTTTTTTTAAACTTGTGATGCTCCCCGAGAACAATTTATTCATAAAGCATGAAGTGGTCTTAAGAATATGTAAGAATAATGCAAAAGCCCATGTCAGTGAGCAAAGCAGAAGCCTTTGGCTGCTAACTGGGGAGGTTGGATTCTAACTTTTGGCAGAAATTTTGGCACTAATTCCAGGGTTTGTTTCTTGCGCACAAGAGTTACATCCAGAGCCCTGGCCGTGCTACTCAGGATGTAAAAAGAGAGCCTTGTTTTTAGTGGTTGTGTGACATATCACTCAAGTACTAATTTGAACTCGCATTTTAAAAGCAAATGATAGGCTTGTGAAGAAATGAAGGCCTGGGTATACCCAGAAATAAATTCAGCTGTTTAGCAACTGTGCCCACGATGGCAGTTGTACTCAGAGGTCAGATCTGGCTGCAAAAACTCCACCAAGCCAAAACTAAATCCTAGAACTGTGGTGTATACTAGATCTGATTTACAGTATTCTAAGGTAAAGACAAAATGGCCAACAGCCAATTCTCAGTGAATACAGACGTTGTTTTACAGGATTTATCATATGGTGCTAGTGGCACATGATGAAGATGATGGTGTTTTGTAGAGTTCGTGGGATGTGGCAAAATGTGTGAAATAAATAGAAGGGAATTTGACTCGAGGTTTTAGAACATAAACTTTCTATGAGTAGTTAAACAGAGCATATTAACTTCTTTTTATGGGGGAAAAGTAAACCACAAGCTTTCTTGTGTTGAATACAATGTTTAATAACATGAATTACATGACTAGAATACACTAGAAACATTTGTTAAAATCTTCATGAGCTTCTTAGATCCTGAACTGCGTTCAAGGAGGGGAGGAAAAATCTGTTTAACTGAGGAGATTTAAACACAAAACCAGACACCAGTGCTAAATTCAGTGCTCTATAGCTAGTTTTTTCAACGCTACTTCATTTTAAAAAAAGTTGACTTTGCATTCTGAGTCTTTGCTTTAGAATTAATTTTAATCTGCTGTTGTTTCACATTAAAGTTAACAGTAAGTGGTCTTATTCCTTGACAAGATACTAAGACAAGCAGCATTCTCAAAGTGGTCACAGCAAGCCTTTTCCTTCTCTTGAAGGTTTTCTAAAACTCTTTGGAGGCAGCAAAAAGCAGGTCATGTACAGCATGTTCTGACATCCTCTATGGGACAAGAGTGTCCTTTTCTGCTCTTGGTTGTACAATTTTCTGATGGGCCGATGACTCTTTTTCCTTGCTGTTGCTTATGGCAAAAAGGTCTGAGCCTTCGTTGGTAGTGAGAAATTTTGGAGCTCCTTTTTCCTTCAGATGTGGGAAGAAGGAAAATGTGGGACGTTTCCTAGTTTACAGACTCTTGGAGTTTGCTGCCAGTGTTTTCTTTGCTGCTTGGCAGCCTCATTTTGTTCACGCTAAGAGAGGTAACTTACACCTTGGTAAAATGAGATACTTTTTACTAATTTTTGGAATCACTGAAACATGTCAGTTTAGTATGTGAATGAGTTTTGGAAAGGAGTAAGAAATGGCCAGGAGACATGAGCCTTTCAAGCTGTGTGGACTCTCTATTCTTATTAGGGTAAGGACTATAAAATAGGTTAAAAAAAAAAAAAACAAAAACAACCCCAAAAGGACTAATTCAGCATATTTATAATGGCACCATCAGCATTCAGAGTGTGCCAATCCTGGCAACTTTCCTGGTCAGCTCAATGCACACTGCATGCAATCAAATACCCCTTTTAACTGGGAGCTTATTTAGCTGCATAACTTGAGGAACCTAAGGTTTGAATGTCTTGATCTTTGCATCTATTTCATTTGTACATCATAGGTTCCTCTGAAGGTATTTCCGTATTTTTATAGAAGGTAAAGTTGGTGTTCCTTAAGAGGCAGAGTTGTAATGTTACAGTATCAGAAGTCAGTCTCTCAAAGTATGATAAATCAATTGTGAGTGAATATATTTGTGGGTTATTTAAAAGCCATATGCCCAGGCACATGAAAAGAGTGAGCACATTCATTCATCTCGGATGACAAGAGTCTGCATTTCTGCTCACATGCCTCGAAATGTGCTCTTCAGAAATTCAAGTATTTGCACACCAAATCATGTACAGAGAAATATCCATTAGTCGTATGACCCCACTGCATATACGTATATATATGTGTGTCTGTACAGGTGTATATACATATGTGTATGTACGCACTCCTGAGTATAGCCCTAGCTTTGAATCGGTCTTGTATTTCTAACTTGATCATGGGATAGACCCCTTTTTGTTTCACAAATTAGGGAAAACGGGAAAAAAGCTGCAGAGAGCAGTCTTTTCCCCAAATTTGAGGGTCCCCCTGGGCACCCCCACCAAATTGGTCTGTTCTTGAATCTTCTCCATACTTTCCAAGTCTGAGGGTATTCTCTGTAAGCAAAGCATTTCAGGTTGGAAAAGGCTGGAAGAGTCTTGGCCTGACAAGCTGGCTCCATTCTACAGGCGGGTTCCTTCCACACTGACTAATAGGAATAAACATCATAAACTAAAGTCTGTGTGGTGAATCCTGATAGCTTACTAAATTTGTATACAATTTCTTTTATATTTTTTTTTTCCTACAGGAAATACTGGATAGATCGCACAATGGAGGACGGGAAGCCCGTTTGGGCTCCACACCCAACTGATGGGTTTCAGATGGGGATGATTGTGGACATTGGCACTGACAACTTAACTATTGAACCTTTGAATCAGAAAGGCAAGGTAAGTGTCTTGCAACCAAAGAAACAGAGAAACACCTTACAAAAACTATTTTACCTGTAGGCCATATCTTTGCCAGCATCTACAATTATACACAGCCTGAAAGAGTGGAAGATCAGTTTTCTGTTCTAAGTTTGGCTAAGGGTCTTCAGCTTTAACTTGCATTGCAAATGAAACATTCCACTGATAAGAAGTGCATGCTTTCTGTCAGTTATCTACGTGTGCCCATGAAAGAGAGGAGAATTGAATCTATGTAGCCATTTGATTCAGTATTATATACTTTCTTCTCAGCTAGAGACTGGTTAAGAGTCTACTGTTGAGATTAGTTTTTGTTTTTTCCCACGTAGAGAGTGTCCTGCAGGAGGAGTGTGCTAGGCTCTGGTTTAGATTAGACTCTTTACTGTTAGATTGACGAAGATTGAGAGATGAAACCTTTAACTTCAAGTGCCTTAACAAGTAACACAATGTCAAACAAAGGTCCTATGGAATTGCTTCATCAAATTAAAGGCAAAGTAAATGTAACTTTTAAAATGAAGTCATAATTCTAATTAGCATTTTCCAACTGCTTCATTTATCATGACATCTTTCAGATTCAGTATGACATAATTAAATGTAAGCTTTTACTGGAACCACCTTTTATCTATCAATTATCCTAGTTCAGATGGTCAGCATCCTGGTTTTTACTAGCTGGCATAAGATCAGACACTGTTGTAAAAGTTGTGATTCTGGTCTTTGTGAATACGTGCTGTATGCCCTTCCTAACGTATTTTTTCCTTTCTGTATCTTCAGGTATGGAAAAGACAAAACGGTTTTTGTTAACTTCTTTTTTTTATGTCAGCAGTAGTAGAGAATGTCTTGTCACAGGTCAAAAGGTTATGCAGCAGTCCTTCCTTTCAGGAGAGGACTTCTTTTTTTTCCTGCATCTTGGAGAGGAAGTTGATTTTGCTTTCCTTAGAAATACAAAGCAATTGTAATGTCTGATTTTTGTGTGTCAGAGAGAAAGTCTGCCGGTTTAATATTAGCAGTATGCATTCTTCAGTTTGGGGAAGAGCAAAATTACACAGACACAAATATTAAATATTACAAAGCTATGACTAAGTAGTCTTTAACTGCTTCAATGATTTTGACCCCCACTTCTATTTCTATTTATATTCCCAAGTGATTCTGATGTGATAAAGGGCAAAAGTCTGTATATTGAAACTGAATCAGGAGATAAGCAGATTCCTGAGTCGCTCTTTATTTCTGACATATGTTCATTTCAGAGAGCACGTTAAAAAAAAAAAGATATTAAAATACAAATATTTTGCTTTATGGTTCACAATGAACAATCTCTTTTGTCTAAAAAGTTTGTTATTCTGCTATTGGCTGTTTTCTTGAATTAAGCAGATCAATTAAGGACTTAGTGTTCCCTCATCCAAGGGAACAAACACTTCACAGTTTAAATACCATAGAGATTACAGTCCTATATTTCTAATTATCAAACTTCATTATATTAATAGAGGTGAAGTAAAACATTTTCTTAATTACTTTCTCAGTCTTTTCAAGGTGTCATTGATTTTTTTTATAGTGAAATGTTTCTTATTGCTTGTTTTCTTTTTAAGATGACTCTGTTTTTATGCACTTAGAACATTAATTTGAAGTAGTCAGCATTAATACCTGTGATTATCAACTTTGTTTACATAAAAAGATAGTTCAGAAGTGCTCTTCAGTGAGAAGGAGTGATCCAGCAGCTCCAAGAGTTGCCCATGATAATTACAGGGAGGAGAGGAGTAAGCTGATCTTGTAAACATATCCGGGCAGTGTAACTTATTATTATTTTTTAATCTGGGTCATTAACATGTCATACGTATTCTCTGTAGGTGCTGGTAGTTTACCAGAGATCACAGGTAGGAAAGGAAACGTGTATGCATATGTTTGATTATTGCCTTTTATACCACTTAATGGTTAATTAAAGTATGTTGTTAATAACTGCAATAAATGCTGCAAGGCAGCACTTTCATGATGTCCTAAAATCTTCCCTGCTTTCCCCACCCATAGCTAGCTCTGGCATTGCAGAGTAGCACCCTCTCAGCTCTGCCTGCTGAGCTGTACGTGACACAGCAAACGGGGTCAGAGACTGGATCCACCTTAAAAAGGAAGAAGTGGAAAGTTTTCAGGATGGCAGCAAGCAGTGGCAGGAGGATGGAAGATAGGAGGCCAGTGTGGCCATAGATTGCTTTGTATTATGAAACCAAGTTACGCAGTCCAAACTGTGTCAAGTTGTCCAACATGCTGATTTACTTATAAACCAGCAATAGCAGTTTTGGGTACCACAGAGTTAACAACAGCGTTTACATTTCCTTGCAAAGGCTGGGTGTCTAAGAAGAGGTGAGGATCTGAGTCACCCAGCTTGCACTGTACAAAGAAGAGTAATCCAAGCTGTAGGAGCGTGTTATCAGAACAGAGGTTGCATGTGTTACATGACAGGAGCTACTCCCTGAAAACTAGATCATTGGCTTGCAAGGCTGATAAATGCCAGGACAGGAAATAAAACAGAACAACTGGAGACTGGTTTGCTAACGAGCGTGGTCCCACGTAGGACCACGGAGCTGGCAGCCCTGGCCTGTGCCCTACCAGCAGTCACACAGTGTAAAAGGGAGGAGGTGGGTAGAAAGGCAGCCAGTTAAACTCAATTAGCTTATGCTTCTACTTGGAGCTTACTATTCTGGATTTACTGGGAATCCTAACCTCAGATCCTGTTGCATATACCTTATTTTGTTTTGTTGCTTGATATTGTAGCAGGGAGAAGGTAGAGGCAGTGAAATTGGCAAACAGGGATTTTACTTTTTTCCTGAAGGTAGCAAATCTAAGTAAAGCAATGAGTAAGAGATGCCTCAAAGGGACTTGTACCCTAGGATGGAATCCTGAGACCCTCGTGGCACTGAGGAGTGAAGGGCAGCATTTTCTAGACCATCAGCAGTAATGAGTTTCTGGCAGTCATGGGGAAAGTGTGCGATTGTGTGGGTACTTACTGACACCCCTCCTGCCCTCAACTGAGCATCATGGTGTGGCTCTGCGCCGGTTCTGAAGGGTCATGGTAGGGCTTTATGGGGCACCTGCTCTAGTGTGCTGTGAATAACCAGAAAGGTATTTTTCCAGGCTAAGTATAAATGAATAAATGTACTTTGAAAATAAGGATCAGAATGTCCAAAGTTCAGTGTTTCAAGCTAAGGGCTGGGTTTACCGTTTGTTGGGGGTTTTTTTAGCAGTTAGTGCAGCTTGCTTGCATGGGTGAGACATGTTCTTGTCTATCTTAGACAATGTTTTGTACTGCTTTAGGTTGGTCTGTGAAATACAGCTGAGAGTAAGGATGTCTTCTGTCTGTATCAGGAAGGTATAAAGGGAGGCATGGTTACACATATTGGATTACATGGTAGAAAGAAGATCCTGTTTGAATGGAAAGATATCATTTTTCGCTCATCTGGTTTCTGGGGGAATAGTTAAGATTGCCATGGGATTTCAAGGGCTGCTTCATTACAAAGAGGAAAAAAAAAAAAACCCAGCCCATACAAAAAAACTCTAAACCCACTCTTTTGCCTCCTGAGACCACTTTATTGTCTCATAACATTAATAACTTCTCCATTTTCTTAGAATAAATTTGTCCTAAGCTGTATCTTAATGCAGAATTCCTCCACCAAATGCCTGAAGTGTTTCCTCCTTGTAAAAAAAGAGACAACTTAGTAAAGAATTTTTTGGATAATTTTTTATTGATAGACCTGGGATACCTTGCCCATTTTGCTATTTATTCTATTAGATTTTAATAGTAATTGGCAATACTTGGAGCTGTGCACATCTAGCTAGCATACTTGCCTACATAACAGATAATCACCTTACATAAAGCAGTAGTCCAACTGTGACACACAGGAATGAAATTCTTTGCTGACGTAGTTGAAACTAGGCTT
Organism: Coracopsis vasa; assembly: GCA_026283785.1. NCBI lineage: Eukaryota > Metazoa > Chordata > Aves > Psittaciformes > Psittacidae > Coracopsis > Coracopsis vasa. The sequence continues at coordinate 6,816 of JANHGB010011148.1, read as the reverse complement.
CATGTTCTGATCTAGAAAAGTCTAACAGAAAAAACACCAGCTTTCAGATAAGCCACCTTCATATTGCTTATTTATTTTATCACTTCTGAAATATTCTAGAAATTAATATATTAATAATTCACACTGAGTGTAAGAAATGAAGGAGGAGAAACCAGGGTGAATTCTCTTTTTTTTAATTGAAATTTATCTTGAATCAGAAGGCTGACTGGTGCGCACATTGAAAAACCTCTTCCTTCCTCTTCTGGGATAGATCTGGTATGGCTGGCTTTAAATCCATGAAATGTTAAAAACATCCAAGATTTGTGAAGAGTCTTACAGAATAGCTGGGTATTGTGTCTGTTCTCTCCTGTGAAAAAAAATTGTGTCTTTGCTAGTGGTTAAACTTGGGTTACACATCAGGAGACGAGAAGTGAAGTTAGATTTTCATGAAGTCAGTTATACTCTTCTTAAACTTTTCTACTGTTTCATGCACAGGGAACTGATTACAAGGGAAACTTGTGTTCAAATATATCTTTACCCAATGAGATACACATTTATCGTTGAGAAAATAGCAGAAAAAATTGTTGTGGTAGTATGTTCTAACTGTAATATTGTGAGAGGGAGGAAAGGGCAGGGGGCTCTCTGCCCTGCTAGAACTCTGAGTAACAGGTGGCAACTTTCTGAGGTAGATAAAGATGTTCAGTTCCTCCCTGTCTCCACCAGTCTCTGATAAAGGGTATTTCAGAGGAGGCTGGTCTGATGGATGTTCGGATATTCCAGTGTAATCAAGCAGCTCCATTTCCCTTAGGAAAGCTTTTTGTGCATATTTTTCTTCATTAGATCCTGACAAGGGGATAACAAAATACAGTTTATTATGGCTACGAATTTCATACTTCATGATAACGTTGAAGGGAAGGGATATTGTTTTCCTACTGGCATCAACTAGTTCTGCTCCAAGACATTTTTAACCCTTCCCATTTCAAACAGAGCTGGAATTAGTGGCTGCTCATGATGTGAGCTACAAGAGCTCACATATTGTGTCTGTGGTACTGAAGATGAAGCAAGTTGCTGTCTTTCTCCTAAACTTCCATGTGAGATGTTTCTCTGGGGACTATTTTGCCGAGGACAGTGTTAAAAAAGCAAACATGTTTGTTTGTTCTTCAGATCCAGTTGGTTGCCTTTTCAAATATTAGACTAGACTTCTTGTCTCTGTTTCCAAGGGGGAAAAGGAGACTGTGCCTGTGGCAGTGTGGCGGCTGTTGTGTTTGATTGGTACAACAGGGTTTTTGTTCATTCATAGGTAGCTCAAACAAGCTATTACTACAGTAAACAGAAAAGTATAATTAAACACATACCTCTTACAGTAGGTATTTTTGTGCAGATGCTATAATGTGTGTGTGTGCTAGGATGTTTTCCTTCCTTTTTACAACAATATAAATTATGATTTCTGGAGAATAAAGAAGAAACAATGTTGCTTTTGTTATGATTTTTTTTTCCAGTTGGATCTGAGCACTTAATAAATGGCTGTTTTGTATAACTGGAATACAAGGGTTGAAGGAAGGTTTTGGTTTACGTTAGTATTGATTTACTGAAGGAAAAAAAAACAGCAAGCAACAACCAAAGCTACAGTATTTGGTGATACAGAGGATACTATGTATTGAACTTCTGTATTATAAGTAGGAGTGTTTTAAAATAGCATATGATAATGGCAGCACAGTCTTTCGACTGTGTAATTTGGTTTTAGTTCTTTGTGCTGCTTTGGAGAACTGAGGAAACTTCCTTTACAATGCTATTCCCTTTCCAGTACTTTTTTTTTATCCTTTTTTTTTTATACTACACAATATTACAATATAAAATTTGGAATTTAGCATAAAATATTAATGCAATAAAATATGTATTACAGTGACTACATTTTTATAATGTAGTGTAGCCATGTAAATGCAGCCCCTCTTATCTCCATCTAGTAACTCAGTAAAATTTCCAATGCTGAACTGTAAAGCTGGCAACTTCATTTTAAATCACACACAGTCACAGTGCACTCACTTTTATCATTGTATCAAGACATCTTGGAACTGTTTCTACTTTTATGGAATTCTGACAACGTTAATATTTTTCATCTAACAGACTTTCCAGGCTGCTATCAATCAAGTGTTTCCTGCGGAAGAGGACAGCAAGAAGGATGTAGAAGATAATTGTAAGTTATGGATTTTAAAATAAATTATGCATTTGGAATAAAAAAAAATCTGCATAGAGGAGAATATTGTTTCCCTACAAGCTTCTTGTTTCTTCCTTGTAGCTGTCATTTTGCTTCTTTGCTTGAATTTATTTATGACCTCTACTAGTCCTTTAAAGTTCTTAAAGTAAGCCCATTTTAAATATCATTTATTGTGGTTTTTGGTTTTCAAACAGACACTTTAGAGGACTTCATAGTTACATTATTCCCACTTACAACTGTTACTTGACTTCAGATATATCTCAGATATTCACCTGACTGCATCAGGATCAACTGCATTCAGCATTATGAGGGTTAAATGTACCTTTTATAATGCAGCAAAAGAATTAGTTGCTTTATCAGCAGTTGTATTGTACAGCATGTACAACATTTCCCTGCATGTTACCCATTTCTCAGATAGCATTCCCATGGAAGTACAGGTAATTGAAAATTAATTTTAAGATAACCTTCCCAAAACTGGACATGGGAATCTGGACCCGCTGGGGCCACTGGAAAAGGAAAGAGATTATAGTGAATTGGATATAGGAGTACTACTGGAGAACATGTTTTGAGGTGAACTTGTGTAATAAACTTCAGTGTTGATCTGCAGGGCTTTTATTTAATTAAATATTTTATAGTTTGATGTGTGGACACAAATACACAGTATTCAAATCTGTAGAGAGGAGAGAGAGTACCGAGTAAGGTCTAGCGTCAGCTTTTAGAGAACTGTTACATATTTTGCTGGCATTGCTCTGTGTGAACAAATCACAGAGATTTTCCTGTCTTGAAAAGCTGATGAAGGAGTGCTTTTAAATGCTTCCTATGATGTTTACTGGTTGGTGAAAAGATCTACCTTTGTAAATGGTAGGCAAAAGTATCTTCTATTGTTCTTCATTTTAAATAGATGCTAAGACTTTGAAAGTTGTTTAGGTTATTTAACCACAATTCCTGTTTCGGAATAGGGGTTAGTATTTATATCCCGTGACAGGAAATACAGCTGTTACAGCTGCTCCATAAGGAACATGAGACCTGGGGCTTATGATCTGACTTAGATGGTGTGGTGTTGTTACAGGAGGAACCAAGCTGGTGGCCTTGTTTCCAGTTGCTTATATTTTTACAAACATTATATGGGTTGAAACTTTTCAAAGCTGGTATCTGTACTCTCTGTACATGATGATTGCTAGGGAAATGTATTTAATCTGTGCATCTGTCACAGTGATTGTACATGTCCTAGCACCTCAGTGTCCTAGTCAGAAATTGAAATTTGGAATCAGATTATGGATATGATTTGACATTCCAGCAAAATTCAATTAAATCAAAACACTTCCTATCAGAGAAAATGTCCTCTTTGGCTTGCTGAGTAAAATAAAAAACCTCAAAAATGCTTTGTCTGGTAATCTTTTCTGTATGAAACATTATTTTGAGATCTTTCTAACATATTTGAGGTTTATCTCCAGGATGTGTGAAAGTTCATTTTCCTTCTCTGTAAGAGAGCATTTGTGCTCAGCATCACTGATCTTTAAGAAAATACTTCATGCATACTGCGTGCTCTCAGTCTTTCTTTGTAATACTGCTCTGAAAAATCCTGAAAGACTAGTTAATAATATACTTAGCATTCCAACCTATGCATTAGTGATTAACTCCCTTCTGGGAAGTAATTTGCTGAGGTATTGCTTTTTTTGCACCCTTAGTCTTCCATATTCCACATGCACTAGCTGCAAGAGGCACCTTTTTGAGAATCTAGCCTTCCTTAAATGTGAATTTTCAGTAGATATTGCAAATAGTACAGAGACAAAGCATTTACTACCTGTTTCGGGGTTTTTTTTTGTGTGTGTTTCACACTCTTCTTCTGCGTCCCCCAAGCCCCACTCAGTTTTGGGGGGTTGTCACCATATGTGGAATTTTTATATTTTATGGCCAAGAAAAAGATTTTTTTAAATTTTATGTTTGGGGTTAACCAAAAAAAAAAAATAAAAAAAAAGGGACAGGGTATCAGATAAGAATCTTAAATTTCATTTTAGAGATGCAAAGCCTTGCAAGTACTTTATAAAATTAGTTTCCATACAAACCCTGCTTCATTGGCTTCATCATGCAGAGATGAGCCACTATGAGTAAATTTGACATTGATACTTTCTAGCTTTTAGTGACTGCTCCTATGAACTCTGTGTGTATGTATAAGTAAATATATGGACTACAAAATGCACATACATATTACATTTAGGTTATATTTAGGCATGAGCCATATGACTATTCAGAATTCTCTCTCTGGTGACTTCTTTGGCTCTGGATATGGATGCCTCTTTAAAGGATTTATTCTGAAGAAGATGCATTTTAAAGTTGCTGACATAAGCCTTAGTTTACATCTCTTCAGTGAAGGCAGCGACATTCCTTCAGTAGCAAGCTCCCAGTATGCACCAAGTCTGCAGGTGTAACTTCTTTAAGGACTTGCAAAGAGAGTACTGGGGAAGCACTGAAACCTGGAGTCCTCTGTCCTTTAGTTAATTATCAAGTTTTTATTAGGATGCTCAACTGATGACTGTTTCCTCTAAAACATTCTGCAAACCCTGAGAGGTTCTTAGGAAGATAAAGTCAAGGGAGGTGACTGTTTCTGAAGTGTGTGTAGACAATTACTGTATAGTAGTTTCTCAACTCAGTATTGAGAATCCAAATGACTTGGAAAAATTAACAAACTTCACAAGTTAGCATCCTGCTGTCCCCAAGACATACACAAGGGGAGAGGATTTTTTTTTTTCATTAGAGCAAGCAGGAGTTTCTGTTTCCGGCCCATTTCCTTTTGATGTCTCTTTCTCTTGGGATGACCTCATTAAGAGAGGAGAAGGTGGAAAGAGTTCTGTGGAAGAAATTTGTGGTCCCAGAGCCATTTTCTCAGCTGCGTGGACTGACTGTACCTGAGGAGGGGAGGAGGATAAGTTCTGCTGTGCAGTGCAGTTCTGAGTGCCTGGGCTCTGTGGCCTCATGGACCAGTGACCATGAAGTTAGGGGGAAAAGTAGGTCTGCTGAGGTGGCAGGAGAAAAGCCATGGTGATTGGGGCCAGCCTGCTGCTTCAGGAAGGTATCATGCACAGGCTCAATTGCAAGGCTGTTAGGACACAAAGGGAGATTTGCTTAGTGTAAAGCTAAAGTGTGCGTTGTATGCCTCTGTCAACACTGGGATGTGCATGCAGGGTATTTTGTGGAGGAAGATGGTTCCTTCAAAGCAATCCAGAAGCTGCAAGGTCTTTTGAGAAGAGTGAATGATTCCAGCTATTAGAAGCAAAACTCATTTAGTCATGTGAGGGAATGAAGGGCTGTTGTTCAGTGGAGCTACAAGCCAAAGGGAGACTGCAAATGGTTGCTGAACCTTCCTTTGCTTCAGGCTGGTCTAGTGCAGGTGGCAGGAGGCAGAGCCACAGCCACTTCTCGGTCTGCTGTGGGATGAAGGATAGAAGGTTGAGAACGAAAACACAGATGCTTTTGAGATGCTCCCATTATGCTTTGCCAGTATCTTTTGGTTCAGTGGGAGGAGTGCTGAAGGAGATGTTAAGAGCTGCATACTGAGCTTCACGTGTCCTTGCAGGGCAACATTGACTTCAGGTCATAAGTGGTGACCCTTCTTGCATGTATGCGTAAATAAGTTGGAACACATTTTTCTCTGCTGAAGCCCTCAAGAAAAGGCATTGGTCCAACAAGAAAAAAATCTTTTGGTCATTATAGATGAGAGGCACATATGTGGCTTTCATATGAGGTTCAGGGTAGCAGTTACTATTACAGGCACAGTGCTTTCTCCATCAACAGTTGCCAGATGTATGCAACTTTTTAAGTGGCACTAATACTGTAAGGTTTACCAGTATGGTAGTCAGACAGTTGTAACTATACAAAGTAGTGTTGCATAATACTAGGGGATTTAGCATATTTGAAAATGGAGGCTGTGCAATGAGTAGTACCCTCAGTTGTTTTATTGATAATGTTTTTGATATTGTTACAATGCAAACTGGTAATGGCCTCTGTAGTGAAGGCTGCTGACACTTTCTGGTCCTTTATAGCTGAAAACAAGGACCAGCTTTGCCAGAATGTGAACCCATATGGTCTGAAGCTTTCTATGGGTGCCCACTCACTGCCTTGAGCTGCCTGCTTGTAACATTTCGTCAGAGCTGGTTCAATTATTTTATATTAATGAGCTAAGGAGGAAAATAAAGCTAGGTTTTGTGTTAACTTTTACCCCTCCAGAAGTTTTTTTGAGGAGGCCTACTAGTAGCAGAATCCAGAATTGAAACAGAAAAGGTTGTTTGGTGCTTGGTGTTGCAGTCATACCTTGTGGCCACCTCTAGGGGAGCAAGCAGTTACTCTGAATGTCAGGTGGCATTATCATGGGCACACTGTGGCTGAAATTGGAGAGGGGAGCTGGAAGAAAGGAAACAGCCAGCATTAAGGATTTTGGTAGGCACTGGTTTCTGTAGTTATGCACTGGAGTGGAGGGTGACGCACCATGTTCGTCTGCAAGGCTGGTGAAAGGGAGCTTATGCTGAGCAAGGCTTGTGTTGAGACTCCTGTAAAATACGGACTCACTCCTCTAATAGAGGTAATAAGGTTTTATTGAGGGACAAAGTCAATAAAGCAAAAGCAAC
>JANHGB010011147.1:0-15611 GCA_026283785.1 Coracopsis vasa | reverse complement strand
GTTGCATATGGGTTTCCTCCTCCCTGTAGGGTGTGGCTGTAACAGCAAACAGGTCAGCCAGGGTGCCAGAAATTTCCAAGTTAAGATGGCAACAGAGCTCTCAGGAGATGTGAAAGCGGAGTCTGGAAAAGCTGATTTCAGGTTGGGCCCTTAGAAGCGATGTAATTTTGTTGTTCATGTAGTAACAGCTGGAAGCGGGCAGTTGGTATCTCGGCACATTTCTAACTTTCCCAGGACCTATTGCACAACTCCCTTGATTTAAATGACAAGGAAATTACCATTTGCTTATTCCCTCACTACATAGACAGGCAATCTGACCCGAGCCTTAAGTGGGAGGCTTTTTAAACCACAGCCACTAATTCTACATTTACATATATTCATTAATTTTGAGGCTCAGACTGTCATGAGACAGATTAGTTTTACCCAGCTGATGATGTGTTGCTAGCAGAAAACCAAAGCATGCAAACAGCTTGTTGTGCTGGCCTTTTCGTTCAGCTTCAGAGAGAAATGTTGTGTGCTGTTAGCTTCAGTTTGCAAGGCTCTGTTGCAGAGGCATTGCTCAAGGGAGCACGGGCTCCGGAAGCAGCTGGAGCTTGTGCTCTTTGCCTCGGTCCTTGATTAGACTTGATTCTTTCAACAGAAATGGCTCCCTGGGAACAGAGACTGGTGCTGGGCTGAGATGCCCAAGACAAGAACTGCCTTCTGCTGTTCCCAGCTGCCAGCTCTGGGTAAATAAAAGTGAGTTGTACTTGGGCTCTCTGTCACTTACCACACTGCAAAAGCAACTTACAAGGCTTAAAATGTTTGATCTCATGTACTAGATGATCAACATTAGTGCCAGAAGGTACATGAACATTGGAAGAAATGCAATGCAAAGGTGCAGCCCCAGCCAGAGCTTAGCAAGCCCAGCTGTGAGTGAGCATGCAATCCCCCTCCCCTGCTCACCCTGGTTCTGCAGGCCCAGAGGGAAGAAGAGGTTGGCCAAAGCCCAGTCCACAGGCTATGTTTCATTGGCACCCAGCCCATCCTGACACAGTCATGGCTTCCTGGGTGCTAGACATTAGCTCCTGCAGTTCAGCTGAACCTGACAGCAAGTGGGCAGCAATGGGGTCTTTGGTAGGAGGCAAAAGTGCAGAGGTTGAGGTGAGTAAAGGACCGCAGCCCACAGAGCGCTGTATGGCACACGGGGAGCTGGAGGGCTGGAACAAACAGGTACAGGAAAACCATCCCTCAGGTTTATTAATAATGTGGTTTGACAATATTCCATATATTAGAACAAAATGCAGACACTAGGCTTAGCCCAGTAAAGAACATGACAGCATGCTCTCCTGCTGGGTTGCAGCTTGAGACCAGCAACAGAGCAAGTGGGAAGAGCTCTTAACTTTCTGAAGCTGGAAGCAAGTTTATTATCCGAGAACTAGTCATCTCCAACAGGACAAAGACTTTCAAATATGTTTAAATGGCACTGTAGGGACTGTGGCTCATTTCTGCTGTTAATAATCTGATACAGCTATAACATTTTTTTAATATCCAAAGACAAATCACAGCATGTAAAAGACCATGTGGTTATATTTTAGTTTTCTAGAAGCTGAGATAGTCATATTAACATATTATGAAGGCATTGTAACAAGAGTGCTAGTATTTTAATGATAAAACATCCAGGGTCAGTAGAAAATATATATCACCATCTGCAAACTCATTTTAGATCTAATAAAATAGCATAGTATAGGAGATCTGTCACATTTTAAATAGGATAAATGTTATTTATACTTTATGCTGCTACATTTTATCTTTTGAAGCAGCAGGAAGGCCTAGCAGGGCTTGGCACTTGATCACACCCCACCTTCTAATGGGTAAGAGAGACCCTAACAGCTCATCTGCAGCAACAGGCAAAGGCTAAGGTAACTAATGGGGGTTGCTGATGATGGAGACCATCTGTAGGAGACCACCCTCACCTGTCCCATTAGTGAGGGGTCAACTGGGCCCTGCTGGAGGGGTGCAGGTGGAGAGGAAGGCTACAAAGTGGGGGGCAGGCAGAGAGCAAGCTGTGATGTTCTGTGGCATAGGAGCATTGGCTGGTGTTTTGATCTGGAGTAATTTTGCCTGTGGGTGAGACATAATTTAACTTTCTTTACAAGGGAAGGGTGACTCAGGCGTAGCTGGTGGCAAGGAGAGGAGATGGTTCCCAGGAGAGGAGGGGGAAGCTTGTGGTGGTGAGTGGTTTCCTTTGTGAGTGAGTTCTGGTGCTTTCAAGGGTAGCCATGCAGGGCTGCAGGAAGGTACTGTGCCTGGTTTTGCATCCTATAGCTGAGCTCAGGGCAGGGTTTGAGCATCCTGTGGTGCAGCAGGGCTGAGAGAGTCTGGGGAATGGTGAGTGTACATCTGCACTCCAGTACTGGTAGTATGCTGGGTGCAGGTCCACCCTTGGTTGACTAATACTTACTTGCTTAAGCTAAAGTCAGAAAAGTTGCCTGCTGGAAAGGCTTCTTGAACTATTATTTTGCTGGTGGCTTTGTGAAGTTTTGGACAAAGAGCAGTGTCCTGAAGGTGGGATAAACCTAGATGGTACCTGCTATGTTTTGTGTTGGCACTATTGGCTTAGAAATGACTTCTGATGATAGATGGAGAGGAGTGCGGTTCTGCAGTGTTAGTATATAAACATGATGGGATCTTTGAAATACATGTAACATCAAGAAAGTGGGGAGAATATACAAGGAATGCAACTAATGATCTAACTGCTAAGTTATTCTTAATGTTTCAAACCTGGTTACAGTGGTTGTGCATGTTAAACGCCTAGTAAGAAATTATACAGTGTTCCCTCTGAAGGTCTCTTGGAATTCTTAATGTTTTGGCAAACAAACCCCCCAGGGCTCAGCTCGGCATTATGCCTTCTTGGCTGGTACTTCCAGACTTAAGGGAAGGGTGTAGAAAAAGCCAATTGTGAGCATATGGCATTGTCTCTGCATTTCCCTCTTCCAAAGCGCTCAGTACTATTAACAGGTTTGCTGTTAATAGGGTACCATCTTTATTTATCTTCCTGTTGCTGTTTCTTTTTCTTGCTTAAATCTATGCTTAGTAATCTTTATTTTTTAAATAAAGAAACAGTGATAATGACTTCTGTATAAGCTCATGGACACATTCAGTTATTGCTGAGGAAGCAGAGTGAAAATACCTTCTCCGTGGAATTCAGCTTTGTAATCTTCAGTTTTCCAGCCAGTATGTACTCAAGGAGAGGTAGAGGCTGCAGCATTTGGGTTTCTGCAGGCTTCCAAAACGACCTAGTGAAAGGTCACTCAGCTGCTACCACCTTGAACTGGCAGGCGAGCACACCGCTTGGGACTGATGCTGACATCAAGGGTGAGGTCCTTGCGCATCTCTCCTATTGGATGGAAAATCTCAAAGGGGCTCAGCCTTGTCTCTGCCATCAAAACAAGGTGCTGAATTTAAATCAGACTGGAGGCAGCCCAAGGGTTTAGGTGCCTGGCTGGCAGTGATTCACTTTCAAAAGAATCAATCTCTTTCTCTATGCCAAAAATAAAACAGTAGGAAGAGCAACGGGCAACTACAGCAGTAAAATGTTTGTATTACCTGCTAGAGAAACTGGGGGTCTTTGGCATTTCAACTCTCTAATAAAAAGTAAAAAAACAACTTAATGGCTTTGTAATGTGAAAATCTACAACAGATGCCATGCAACATCATGGTGAAGCAAATTATTACGCAGGCCCTGCAGGCACTCAGCACTTCTCATTTCAGGAGGAAACAAAACTGAATTTCAAATTACAATTAAGTTTGGGGAATGCTGTGGAAGAATCACTGGCTTTGGAAGTGAGGTTGAAAAGAATGCAGAAAACAGTATATTTTAGTGTTAGAAAATAGGGGGAGACAGCTACAAAAGGCTTTCTCATGCTTTTCTATTGTTTTTCACTTCAAAAAACATTGTGCAGCGCTTAAAAATGGGATGGGTCTAAACTAACAGCAAAACTGCATGCTTATCAATTGTAGCTTAATTTGGCTAGAGACTGAAATATGATTTTTTCCCCCTTCCCCTCACCAAATTGGAGAAGTATCTAATCAAGTAAATCGCTGCAGAAGACAAAGTACAGGCTTGTAAGCCTGTTTGTTTAGCAAAGGGAAACCAGGGGGTTTTCCATGGAATGATCCTCATGTCTGTGACATTCTCTTGCTGATTTGTCTATCCTGGCTATGGAAGCTAAAAACTAGGCACTGCTTCAAATTTCAGATGTGTGGTGGCTAATTACAGTGATCTTTTTTACACATCTGATCTGATTACACATGATCTTAATAAAGAAGAGTCATTAGTTATAAAATTCATTTGCTCTAGAGTTTCCTGGGTAGGAGAATGGAGAGTCCAAGCTGCAGAGTGCTACTGCCAACTGGATGGCTTAGGCTGTGATTTTGTCAATTACTGGTTTTTCTATTTATGTACCTACAAAGCAGAGATGATAAAATTTGTCTGTGTCCTAATTGCCTTGAGCTTTTAGCAAATATTTATGGACTACATGCAGACTTTCAGGAGATGAGTAATTAAATTTCTACATCTTGTTCAATGTGTTTTGTAGAATCTTATCTCTTCCTGCTTTAAACAGCTTCCTCTTTCAGTCTTGAAAGCACTTTCCAGTAGAAATGTTGAAATTTAGAACAGATATTTTTATGCTAATGTGAGCACATTAACCTCAGGTCAAGCTTTGCACCATCTTCCTCACTTCAGCTAATCCTCATGTTTTGTTCCATAACACCTCTTGACATTTAAGATGAACTGTAGATAGTAAAGATTATAAAACTGCTCCCACTTGGATAAATAGGAGCTTTACCATTGGTTCCTCTGGAAATTGTATCAGGACCTAGAGAGATGCATGTGATGTCTTGTAAGACAGACTAATATGCATTCTACCTAAACAAATATGACTCCAAGCACTTTTGAAGCTTGTTCTCTAGCTCTCTGCGAAATGCATGCTTCTACTTGATGAGCTGAATATTGAAACTGTGCAGTACAACAACCTTCACATTAATTTGCTGCAAACAAAACAGCAACCCTGCAACAGGATTGACCAAAAGGCTCCCAGTCACAGATGCTAAATCATACCTGAGTGTAAATGAAATGCATTAAATTCATGTAAGCACCCAATGAATTCATAATGAGCAGGTGCTGTCACCATAGCAAACTAATGCCAGAAACAGCTTACAGAGGTGGACAGAGCTCTTGTTTTCTAGACTCATTTATTACAATAAATATTACTGTGGTTTTGATTCAAATTCTACTTAAACTTTGTTTAAATAGTCAGCACAGAGGTGGAAAAAAAAACCCAAAGTAAGTCTAAGACTTTATCAAGATTCTGTTTTTCTAGAGTACTATATGTAACTCAAATATTCCTGGTTACATGTTAAAACTATCCTTCTCTCAGCTCAGAATTTCCTTTAGCTTGGGGCAGGATTTTTAAAAGGAAGAGTCAATGTAATGTACAGCCTCAGGATTTCATCTATCTGACTTCTGCCCCATCAGGAAGTACACTCTGCAGTACTGCAGTTTTAAAATACTGGAATTATGCATGTGAGGGGTTTGTGTGCACAGGCATGAAGTCCTGGGATCCAGGTGACTTGAAAAATCATCTCTCTGCCGAAGTGGCTCAGGAGTCACTTGGAAGTACATGGTGGGTTATGGCAGTGTCTGAACTAGCTTGAGATCCTGTGAGTTGTAAAACATAAGTTACCAGCACAAGCATCCTCACCTTCAGATTTAGCAACAGCTATGTGTCAGCTGCTGAATTCAGAAGCATAAGTGAATGGAGCACTAATTTACATTTAGTATAGAGATAGTGTACTGCCCTGTCAGCATCCTGCTAACATCCCCCGAGACACCTGAAAGTGGACTAATAGCAACGAAGAAAAATGAAGCTGACAAGATTGTAAGTTTTGCCCCAGACCTGTTTTTCAATAAAACTGGGATACGTGTTCATTCTGTTTCATCCTCTTCCTGCAATTTAACCCAAGACAATCAAAATGATGTGCTGAGAAAGCAAATTCTGAGGACCTACCTCTGACAGACCACAAGCTTTTAACTTTACTAAATAAGCAGAGAAGGACAAGAATGTACAACCTGTAGCATTGTATCCTGCCTGTCCTCTCACAAGTTGACCAACTCCATTAACAGAAAATGCAGTCACGTTTTGTCTGTTTTAGCTTGAATCCACCAGATTACTGTAAAGCAGCTTAAACTTGCTTGTTTTGACCCCTCGAAGGCCAGCTGCCACAGGTCTCATACCTGGGCCCTATTTCCAGCCAGGTCCACAGAACAGGCATTTTCAGTACAAAGAAAAAGCAAATAAATGCCTCTGTCCTTGGAGTGGTGACCTTGCTAAATCACATAAAGTATCCTGAGCATCTGTCGCAGGTAGGGCCGTGGCCTTCTCTTATGACAGTATCACAGGAACATGTATTAGCTCTGGAGGATTGATCTTGCAAGGATCAGTGCAAGGACATTTCAATGATAAAATGAATAGTTCTTTACTCTGATTATGATGATTAATTCTGTTATGTCAGCAGCCTTTGGCACAGCCAGCAACAGCAGCAGATTTCATATGGGGAAAAACCTAATTCAAGAGCCAAGAACCTTAAACGGGAATTTTGTGTGGTTAAGTAATAATACTAATAAAGGACACACCAACAGCTGTAATTTTACATATATGCCGAAACACACATATTCCTCAATCCTCTGTAAGACTTTGCACTGATTTACGATTGTATTGTACTTGAAACATCAGCCAAGATAACAAACTGGCATCGTTGCTGGAATTGACCAGCCACAGATGGACTCAAACTGTGGAAGCTTTTGGACCCCATGAAGTTGAGCAGAAATTCTATCACAGGTGCCAATTTCACAAACAAGTAATCACTGTTGAACTGGCAGGCATCCTACCTCACTCATTTTCAGTTTTGTCATGCAAAAGACTAATCAAGACATCTATCAGGTATGTGATTTAAGCTGGGTCAGTCTTCACTAGTGCATGTAACTGGGTGATCCTAGAGTTTTGATTTTTGAAAGGGATTTGGCTTCAGACAATGCACTAAGTGGTTTCCTCTCCGGTTCTGAAGGCAAGCACTTGACATGCACTGATTGGGTCAAATCCCTCTTTCTAGTTTCTCCCCTCAGCTGCCATAATCAAGTTGTGCTCTTTGTGTGTTTTTTGTTTTGGATGCATTCCAGCTCGTGTCTTTTATGTGTTTGGTAGGAGAGGCATTTAGGAGGGATATATTAAGGCCAGGTTCCTCAAGCATGTTTTGGTAGGAAATGCTCATTTGGCAACCCTAACATCATTAAAAATTATTCTCGGTAGCGTATGCTCTGCCAACACATAACCTTTAGCTGCTAAGAAACAGCAGAGAAAGCACCACAAAAAGCAGGTCATTCAATAATCACTTCAGATATTTGACAGATAACAAGAAATAGCTTTCTTGCACTTAAGCATGGTATTTAGAAAGCTGGAGTGACTTTACCTGGCTGCCCTGGCAATTTGATCTGTCTGCTCTTAGAGCTGCTATCCTCTCAACATTCCCCTACAGGAGGGAACTAAATACAAGCACTTAGATGTGTAGATTGGTAATTAACATGTTGATTTTCAAATCATAATCACTGCAAACACTTCTGCAAGCATCACTTCCTCAGCTCGGATGTGCTGATCACTTGCCTTGTACCAGCACATTTGCACAGAACAGTATTTGAACCTGACATTTTGAATGTCCCTGTGCTTTTTCCCCTTAGCAATTCATTAGGGTTGTTCCCTATCATTTTTTTCCTATCATGTGCAAGGAAAAGAGTTGAAGGCTAGGCACAGAAGAAACTGGCCTCTTTTTGATCTAATGAGAAATTGTCTTACAGATCTTAGTGGCACAGAGGATACACCAACATTTTTATTACAACAAAATTTTGGATTCTCTGTGGTGCACTTGTAATGATGGCATATAGCCCCGCTGATTAATATCTAATACTAAAAAATGCTGGAAAGGTAATGTTCAAGTACATAGAGAGCCACATTGATCTGCCTTGCCTACACAAACAAGGAAGTTATTTTAGTGTTGATTTACATTTGTATACAACCTGCTTTCAACTATTCAAGGGAGATCAATATTTATGACGATTCAATAAAGAATGCAGTTGACTTTTATTGTGCAGACCAAAAATAAGGCAGTCACCAACCCACCACTACATTAATGTTATGAAATCAGTTAACAAAATAATTGTAAAAAATAACTTAATTTCTGATGAGCAAATGGAAGCAAGTTGTAGAGCTTTCTCATGTTCCTGTACTGATAGGAGAAAATGGCATTGAACCATTATACTCAATAACTCAAGAGCAAAACCACTTCCATTGCTTAGGGGAATAAAACATTCCTGTTTTCTCCCCCAGCCCCAAACCCAATATTGGTTTATAAAAAAAAAAAATCTCACTTGGAGTTACTGCAGAAGTTCCATGCTCTTTGCTCTATAACTTGAATATGCAAGTACGTGATAGAGCTATCCTACCGGCATATACAGAACTCAAGTGAAGCACTGCATGGCTCCTTTTCGTGTGTTTTTAGCTTGCCAGCATACTAAACTCAATCTTCTGGTTCCTCATAATGTGCATACCCACTTGCATAGGTCCTTCCTAAATTCAAATTGCTGAATACGTCTGTGGTTTCAGTATCAGAATCCTTCCCTCCTTCATCATTGTCATCTTCGTCATCATCTTCTGCTTCATATTCATCGTATTCATCCTCACGGTCACCTGCATCTCCAGGCTTGCTGGAGGAGAGGTTCTTCCAGTAGGCATCATACCCAGAAGCTCCATCTGCATCTTCACCTCCAGTCTGTCGGCCGAACTTCAAAGAACGCGCTGCAGGCAGAGAAAAATCATCATGTTCCCACCCCTCAACAGCAATTTGAGCTGAGCATCTGACATTTCATTTCCATCCTTTTCCACTACTCGGCAAAGAGCACACAATGTTTGACAGCCTTTTTCTAAATCTGACATTATCAGGTTTAATCCTCACTCTGACAGAACCTTTCTGCTACACACAGTATGTCTCCCTGCAGCCAACTTTGTATGAACACTAACTGTCCCCAGAGCATGACTTAGCTTTTAGGATAAAGCTTTGGTACTCTAGCCAAGAAAACCTGTAATTGGATGTGCTTTGCAGACACAATAGGTATCCTGATTGATTCAAGAGTGGTTGAGGTGGGTTGTACGCAGATCATCAAATCACACTTTGAAATTCATTAGCCAGCTTCTTGTAGATGAAGTAAAGGCTTAAGCAGTTATTTTCTGCAATTTTTCCACAACTAAAATCTCAAACTAACCAAAAGCTTTCACTATTAGGATCAATGATTAAGAACAAGTGACTTCTCAGTTCTAGACTAAGAAACACAAAGTTTTCCTAACACAAACGTAGCAAAGCTTTGGAAAACAACTGAAAGTAACTGGACTTTACTCATTGTTCTTATGCAGAAAATTAGTCACCAACAATACTTATATTGCTTATTAACTGGAGACACGGGCTTACTTGACATGCTCAGATCCTTTGTCTGCTGAGTTTCATGGCCACATTTAGGACAGGGAGGCTCTTTTCCTTTTTCCTGCTTGAAAACCTTACTTCGCACATGATCATCACAAAAGCAAGCCTGTGGGGTGAAAGGAGAGTGAGAAAGCTAAATGTTTTAATCATAGAGCCATACTGTTCAGCAAGAAGCAAGCAAAAAAGTGTCTAGCAGCAGCAGGGTTTTCTGGTTGGTATTAAAATTTAATGAGCTCTATCTGCAGTGGAACTGGGATCTGTGCACAGAGCAACCGTCTCTATAATGAACATAGTTCCATGGCTTCCTCGGGAAAAGGCTGGATAAAAGTGCTGATAAACAAGTAGAGAAGTAGCACATTCAAGGACTGGATTACAGTGCTGCCCACAAGGAGCCTGGCAAACTTTAGTTTACACTGACAAGTTTAAGTAAGATACAATCAGAGATGTATGCCAGAACATAACTATGCAGTGACCTGAAGGCAAAAGTTAAGAGACAGAAATTTCACATGTTGAGCACCAGAGTGCCAGTGAAGATACCTGGAGAAAGGAGCAATTTGGAAGATTAAATCAATGCCATGGGAGGCTGCAGGGAAAACATATGGTGAGTAAGAAGAGTAAAAGTAGGCAATGAACCAGCACCTGGAGAAATCTGGGCAATGCTGATGATGAAGCAGGTGGAATTTTTATACAGAATTACTTCTGAGTGTGAAAACCAAAAGCCTGGTATCAGAAAATTAATGTCTGCATGTGTAAGACTAGATTAGCTGTGGAGATTGTTTCTACTGGATCCAGGCTGTGGTATTTCTGGCCAGATCATCACCTGACTGTTTAAAAAAACCCAAACTTTTTCACTTGTCTTAGACCTACACTGGATCAAAATGAATTCCAAAGCCCTGGATTCCTTTTGGGACCAAGGATTTGTTTTGGTTGGTTGGTTTGGTTTTAGGGGTTTTTAAGGGTTAAACATGGTACAGCTCTAGTTTAAACAGAGGGCTTGACAAAGTGAAAATCACCTCTCTTGGCATAAGGACGCACAACACTGGCTTGTGGTTAAGAGGCAAGCACAGATTAAAAAAAGCCCTTTTGGCCCCCATCAGCCTGTCTCCAGGCTTCAGATACTAATACAAAAGTATGAATATTTTTTAAGAATGTAGAGGAAGATGTGAGAAGGCTTGATGCCAGCCTTGGAGGCTAAGAAAAATAAGTCTAAAGTCATAGCTACTTGCAACTGTCTTTACTCTTTACCTTGCAACGCAGACATGAATGCTGCCCAAGCCTGTTACAGGAAACACCTGTTGGAGAAAATCAATATGTAAAATTCAACACTTAAAAATTACAGATCTGTGATGCTTTTAAAACCTTGCAAAAGTCTGCAATAACGTAACTGAGGCATTTATTTTTAATTCCCTAACAAAACTGCCCTTTGGCAACATGCATCAGTTATTTTAGCACACAGTACCATTCTATTAGAGTTTTTCAAGTCTAAACCTCATTGCAATAATGTCATTTGACACAAAAAATAGAAGTTCAAGAGGGGCAAAAAGTTTAACTATTACTTGAGTTTCTAAACTTTTGAAAACAGAAGTTTTAGAACTAGTTTGGTATGAAGTGGTCATCTTGCGTTTCCTTCTCTCATGATGTCAAAAGAAGGAGCACTAGCATTTTACAGTCACTTTAAACATGCCATGACAGCCTTTACCACCTTTATCTCATTTAAAGCGGATGTGATAATACTTCAAGCTTGCAAACCTCCAAAGCTCAAACATTTGTGTTCTGTATTTTGTCATGTCCTCTGGCAATATACCTTATTGTACACAACTTCAGATGAAAATCTATCCGTTCTTAAAAGAATTGTAGCTGGCACAGGAGCTATGAAAATAAGGATTGGTGCTCAAAATCTTGTCTTGAAGCTTCAAATCTGTTTCTTTAGTCCACTAGAGGGAGTAAAGGCAACTACACAGCAACTGGCAGCAACACCAAGCTGGGTGAATTGTAGCTCTTATTCGAGAGGCAGTGATACATATTTTATCAGTCACTGTGCAAGTACTCGTTCCCTTCCTCTTTGCCTTACCCCTGCAGCAGCAAAGTTTTTTAATCTGAAGTAATAAATATAATGAGCTTTTCACATGAGCAGGCCAGCCTCAGGATTTAGCACTCTTATGTATTTAAAGATAGAATGGGAATTGCTAATGCATATATATTCAAACATTCCTGGAGTATCTGCATTTACAAAAATTCTTGGGTAGTGATATAAAGTAAGAGTACCTTTGTCACTGCTAGAATAGGATTTAGACTACAAATGCATGACTGCATTTAAAGTTCATGTATTCTGTAAAAGTTTAGGGTTTACAACCTTGTTATCACACGCTGACAAAATTCCTGCCTCTCTACCAAAACTGCACTGTGCCACAAAACGTTGAACAACCTCAAAAAAGCAATTTCTCCATTAAGGGTGTGACATACATCTGTGAATTAAAAAGCTTCCAGCAATCACTGAACAAATATTCATGTGGAATAGCTGATGCTGCTTCAATATTGCTATGCAGGAAGATATTTTGGCAGAATACATCAAGGGAAGCTAATCAAGGCTCAGAAAATAGCTGGCTGGTGAAAAAAAAGGATGGGAGGGGAAAAGGAGATGAGAAATTTCAAAACACAGAGACTATCACATTGAAATTGACAAATTCTGAATTGGGAGAAATCAATTAGGACAAGAGATTATGCAGCTCTGAAGAAAAGAGTCTCATAGATGACAAAGAGCGCTTTGAATTTCTATGATAAGGATTGAAAATGTTGTAATAGTCAAAATACATACAAGTTTTGGAAAGGACAAGTGCTTGTCTTATGGGATAAACCAAACAGTAGTAAATGGTGGGAAGAAAAGAAATACTTCTAGGAAAGATTAATTATTTCAAAAATGCATAGTCTTGGTTTGTTTGTGTTTGTTTTGGCTTTTGTTGTTTCAGCTTCCCTTGACATTTCTCTCTTTCAGCCAAAGACGAGTAATGGACTAGCATGTGCCATCCTCTTACAAATATGAGGTTCAGTTTTAGCCACAAAATTAACTGAAGTTCAAAAGGACAAAAAGTCTTCAGCTGCCTGAAGACTTTATACCTATCAATAAAAGTGGACACATCTCAACATTCGATACATTACTGACACACGTCTACAGTCTACTGGTCAGTGAAGAAATGAATACTGAGTTCATGCTCTGGATGGACACTGTTTTTGTTCATTTCTTACATGCTCACACTGTCTCACTGACTGATGATGACTACTTCCTGAGTCACAGCCTTCCTCAAGACTTGCTGCTTTTGCCAAATCAACAGATGCTAAAACCCTTCAGCAATATTCAGGTCATCCACAGCCATTGGGGAAAGTTTAGCCAGACTAACACAGGTAGTGTTACTCAGGGCAGCTGTTTTCCATGAGGAACAGGTATCTAGAAATACCTCATCATATGGTCAGAGGAGTAGAAGAGAGCTCCTTGTCTGCAGAGCTTTGTGGAGTAAAAATGCAGCTTCAGCAGTTCCACCAGTTTTGCTGCAGTCCTGGCCACTGCCAACACTGCAACTTCAGAGACTGCTGGCTCCTGCAACAGCAACTTCCCAGGAGAGGCCTGTAAGAGCCAGGCAGGGAAACAACTGCCTCACGGAGCCAACATGGAGGAAGGCCAGAGACAAAAGCTGTAGTGTAGGTAATGGATATCAAAAGCAAGCAGAGAGGAAACAGGCCCCTTCCTCCAGTGTTGGTTACAGCTGTTTGGAAAAGCTGATGGACAGTATTCTTGAGCACAGAGGAAGCAATTGGAGAGTCTTAGCTGTGGTGAAAGGAACTATGAATGAATAACTTACATTTAAATGTCTCTGCTTCCAGAACTTGGCAGCTGGCTTGATGTTCAAA
The DNA here is from genome assembly GCA_026283785.1 of Coracopsis vasa. Lineage (NCBI taxonomy): Eukaryota > Metazoa > Chordata > Aves > Psittaciformes > Psittacidae > Coracopsis > Coracopsis vasa. Next base: position 2,138 of record JANHGB010011147.1, on the reverse strand, counting down.
CTGATCATCTTCACAGAGGAAATCGTGGCAAAAAGAGCAGGCAAATATTCTGCCTCCTAAAAGATTTATCAAGGCGAAATAATCAGCAACGGGCACACACATCAAGTTCTGCTCTGCAAACAAGTTAGGCTGTGGGTCTGACTGAAGACAAGTTCTCTCTTCTGTTACAAGTGCTTTAACAAAAGTCCTAAATCAGACACTGCCATCCATTATTATACTGAAAAATACCATGTATCCTACAATAGGAGACAGCATAAATACAGAGCAAGTATTACTTGTACTTTTCTTCATTTTAATTTGACTATGGCATTAAGTACTTTTTTTAAATCAGATCATTCTCTTTAATCCAGTTTCCTTCCCTCCTACCCCCTCACTTCTGATGCACACTTGGAATAAACCCTTCAATCTATTCTACAAATTGAGATGAGTATGGTTTTCTAAGCAATTGGGAATCCAAATACCTATACTAGCACAGAAGAATGGAGTGGATGGAAATAGCAGAAAATTGTGTGTTGACAATTTGATGCAATGCTTAATTATGTGAAGCACTCTGCTGATAGGACAGTTAATACTTCAGATTACATAACCACCCCTGAATTGAATATTGTATGTTCTTGAGCAGGTCATGTACGTTCCTCTCTTATAAGGTCTATTTTTAAAATGGGAAGAATGCTTTGCTTTGAACAAACATACTGCAAAAACTAATCAGTGAAGATAAAAAAAGCTATGCTAAGAATATAGGTACAATAACTTAAGCAATGTGAGGAGAAAAGTACCATTCAGATTTTCATAAGTGTGAGCAACCTACCGTGGTCCCAGACACTTCTTTCACACTCAATACATTCTGCATCTGCGAGAGGGCAGGTACACGCGTGTGTGCTCAGACACTTCCTCCCATGACACACCCAAGCTTCACAGAAATCACAGATTGCACCCTGTAATTACAGAAAGATGTCATCTTGGGACTTACGCAATACCTAGGGGGAGACTTATTCCATAACCCTAAACGTATCCAAGTACCAATTCACTCAGTGAGCTTATTCCAGTTGAGTGAGACAGTATGAACCACATCTATATTCCTACTGAGATGCTCCACAGTTCATCTTGTTTTGTTTGATATTCACTTCTGCAGGGTTACATATGATGTAAAACAATTTGGTTTTCTCCTTTTCTGTTTTCACATTTTCCATCTTAACTCTTATGCATGAAAATTGTGCCCTCCCGCTGAAACCTGAGATCTGTAAATGATAACAATGTTCTGGCAAAAATGCAATTTCAAAACATGTCCTGGAAAATGCCATGAGATTCTTAGAGCTGAAATCACTTATTTGGATTTTAAACTATGCTATATTGGAACACAAGCTCTGCAGCAAGCAAAGATCAAATAACTCCCTAGAAATAAGTTACTCTTTTAACTACAAGATCTACACATTGACTATCCCATAACTGTAGCATTTTACCGAAGCCACCTCAGGCCTTATGTACTGAACTATTATGTGCATTACATGCACACAAAACTAAACCAGTGGTGAATCCAAATTAATTGGTGACGAAAATATTGCATCACTGAACACATGAGTTAGGAAATTCAGACTGGGAAGGCTGGCTGTGTTGCTGAGAAAAGCTGACTGCAAACTGGAGGCAGAAACAGGACTGAGGTTTAGCCCATACAGCATTTAATCCAGAGGCTATGACGTGTCATAACTTGCTTTCCAGAATGCAGTAATAACTTGTCCTTCTAAGAAGAAAAATTCAACGGCCAGAAACTATCACTAAGAGCAAAAATGATTTATTTTTTTAAATTAAAATTCCCTCCTAATGCCATAGAACAGATTTCTTTCTCTGATAATCATGGTCTCTGCATAGGGCCTGCCACCAACACAGATCTGTTAGCATCCAGGACACATTGGGAGTTTGCAGTTGTACCAAAAAATGCAAGATTTGGGGTTTCAGTAGAAGGTAAAATCAGTTTCTGATGGTAAAATGATAAAAAAAGCTTGGCATGGTGCATGCTGTCATTCCATAATCTAGTTTATCTTTTTTTTTTCAGAAAGATTTGCATAGCATAACATCATACAGCAAAAAAGGCTATAATTCTATATACATACCACCATTGCTAGTCCAGTACTGTACACACC
>JANHGB010011145.1:0-19040 GCA_026283785.1 Coracopsis vasa | reverse complement strand
TGATTTTACCTGTGGATGGATTAGAGCCATAGTGGGGTTTGGGATGCTGTGGGCAAGGGGATGCTCTGGAAGCGCTGTTTGCACCTTTCCCTTGCTTGCCAGCTCATGGTTCCTCTGCAGTAAGGGTGTTTGGGATAATGTTGCCTTGCTTTAAGGCAATGAGCCATTAGCTGAGAGGGAAAATGCTGCCAAATTAAATGTAAGAAGGGGAGGAATTGGTGGGGCCTGTTAGGAGTGTTATGACTGGAACTTCCTTACCCTGGTGCTCCTTGGCTGTGGACTTGAATGCACTGCCCAAACCAAACCTTTTGTAGCAGCACAGCATTTGTGGCTGTTTCCTAATGTTTTACTTGCAAGATTTACTTTACAAGCTTCCTTTGAGTTAGGACAAATAACACCAGCTTTATTGGACTGTTATTTTCCAGTGTAACTCTTGACTGAAGTCTGCAGGATCTCAGTGTACTCACTTAAAACATCATTTCTTTAATTCACAATCTAGAACAGTTATCTCTGCCCCTTGCCTTCCTCCCTCTGATCTCAGCTGGTGAACACGTGCCTCCTTGGGCTGAGCACTCAGAGCTCTTCTTGAGCAGCAGCTGTACACTGAGCACTGTGGTGTGAGTGAGAAGGATGGGTTTAGGTTATCAGTGCTCCTTACCACGACTTTGCTTAGCCCCAGAGTCCTCCTTGATAGCTGCAGAGATGCGGATTGCCCTGACTTGCATCCGCTTTGCCAACTGACCAGAGAGCTGTGGGTGCAGCTTCTTCACTGGGGCTATGGTTACTAGCAGTGGTTCTCAGTTTTCTGGCAATTTACTATGAGCTGGGATGAGGCAGGGGGGAAAGAGCTTTGCTTTCTGTTTTAAAGAGTAGTTCTGAGCTACAGATGAGCTTTTCTGCTCTGGGTTTGGGTATGGAGTGTTTGCTTTAGTAGAGAGGGGGAGAAAATTGGAAAGAGGGGAATTGATTCTCACAGAAGTCTCACTTTCTGATTTCCTACATTATGTATGGTTTAGTTGTATTAAATCCTGAAGACTTAACTTCATCTGTCCTGTACTCCTCCTATCAGCTGCTTAGAGCCGTGAGCCTGTCAGGCTGAGCTGAAGATGCTTTTTTGAGCCTTCTTTTGAAGATTGTTCCCAAGTCTTCCAGCTCTGCAGATTGAGTTTAAAAATGCACAACCTGACGTGCACACGAGCGTAATGAAACTTGGATGCTGTAATGAGCACGAGGTATTGTTGATAACGCAGGTGACTGCAGATGGAGGGTACTCAGCTACAGCCACTCTGTCATGCTGGCTCTTCAAGTGTAGAGGTTTAAACACCTAACCTTTGGTTTACAGCAGTTGGGTGCATAATTTACTGTAAGTTGTTGTAGCTCATTCTCTGGAAAAGCTCTTAAATGAAGAACCTTTAACTGGTCACCTAAGTGCAAGAAGTGAAGCGATTCACAAGGTGTCTCTTGGATTCACAAGACATTCACAGGATCATAGAATGGTTTGGGTTGGAAGGGACCTTCAAGCTCATCCATTTCCATTGCCCACTGCCTGAGGCTGTGATCCCTGGGCATTCAGAACACCCTGATCCTGTACAGCACCTTCCCCAAGGGATGTTCCTCCTGCATCAGCTCTTGCTCAGGGTGGTGGTACCCAACCTCAGCGTACCCTGCAGATGGAGCTGGGTGCCTGTGTCATTTGCTAGCCAGCCACAGCACAGGCTGAACTGCTGCTGGTTAAAGCTGCTGCTCAGCACCATGGGCAGATTTGCACTTGCTCTGCTGTGGTCACTGCAATTTAAGCATAACATTTTGCCCTGGTGAGGCTACAACCTCTTGGTTGTGGGTTGGAGGGACTGATGTTGCAGTGGGAAGAACCAAGTGCCCATAAAAACACTAGGAGACCTCTCTAAACTTCCTTTGACTGGGCTTCCTCCAACTGTTTTGAATTGTCATCTTCCCACTCAAAAGCTTCTTTCTTTTTCTTCTATTTTTTTAACTTGGGCTTATTGTGTTGATGGCTTTTGTTTTAACAAGGCACATGATGGAGTGACAGCATCATCTCTCAGAGAACTGCATGAGTATTTCTAGCATAATGCCCACAGTGTTATCAAGGACACACTTTGCATTTCACGTGCCTAAAAGGTCAGCAGTTCAGTGCTTGGTGAGCAGAGCACAAAGCACAGAGAGACCAGGCTGGAGAGCTATAAATACCTCCAGAAACAGGTAAAGATTGAGAGGAATAGTGGTTGTGTCCTGGCCAGCACATGTGGTTTGCTTTGTGAGAAGCAGCAGGGATCTTAGGAGTGGGCTTTAAATACGGGCTCTGGGCAGAGCAAACCTTACATCTGGTTTGGAGGTTCTGTTGCAACAGACGGCTTTCATAATACTTACTGGAAGGCATTATTTTATCCTTGGATTGTCTAAACACTCTGAGCACCAAAACAATGTGATTTATGAAAGGCAATGAATACAAAGCTCGTTTCCTAGTGGCATTAGGTCTTAATCATGTGTGGTTGTGAATCACAGCAGCTGCTGTGAACAGTATCTAATTTCTTTCCTTGTTAGTATTTAAACATCTCCAGGCTTAGTGAGCTTCCCACTTACTCTGCCTCCACCTTTATTCAGATTATGCTTCATGTGTGCTGCTCCTTGCCTGTCCCGTAGGCTGTATGACACACTCTCCTTGCACGTGGCTTTACTGGTGCCTGAGGAGTGCAGGATCTTCTCCTGGCTGCTTGGGACCAGCGGGAAAGCTCCCGGTGCCCATTGTGGTTTGCAGACAAACCTCAAATAGGAGCACAAAGGTGAAGGAATTGGGCCTCCCCCTTCATTCTGAGGTCTTACAGAGGACCCTGCTCTGCAGCATAAAAGCACTTTTCCATGCGCATGCGGCTCATCTGGGTTTACTCTTTAAAGTGAAGATTAGCAGAGGAATAAGTTAAACCAGCCCCGCTGTGAGACTTGTATTTATTCTCTGGCAGTCAGACACTTAAACAAATGTCAGGATGAGCTCCTGGGATGGTGACCTGTGATCCAAACAGCACGTTTGTGGTGCCATAGAGCAGTGAGTAGCTGCCTTTGTAAAGAAGGAGCACTTAGCTGTGTGCTTACTATCGGTTATGCAGGGTGTCTTTGCCTCTCATTGAACATCAGAGCTTGAAACCATCTAGCCATGAAAATGGCTTGCTCGGTGCTGGGCACTTCATGGTGTAGATTCTTTGTTAGAGTAATTTGTTTCACTGAGTATGTGGGTTCGGTGATTCAGAATAAACGTGGTCTCTGCCTGCTTTTGGCTTTAATTACTGAGAACTTGTTGCTCCTGGTGTGCTGTACTCAATCTGCTTTAGAGCAGGAAACTCATTACTGTAAGCACTGAGGGCGGTAAGGCACGGGGCACTGCTAGAACAGGGATGCTAGAACAGGGATGCTTACACTCATATGCTCTGAGGCACAAGCCTGAGAACAGTGTATGCCTCCCGGGCTGCGTAAGTGATGGCAGTTGCAAAGAATTAAGCTTAAAAGCTGGAACTGCTTTTCTTAATCCCTTGATGGCAGTGTTTTAGCTCGTCAAAGCAAAGCAGGGTTCATATCTGGCTGTTGGCTCACCTGTAAGGAAGGAAAATGATACAGCTTAATCTTGAAAATAATGTCTTGGCAAAACAAATGTGACGGGTGATGTCTTCCTATTGTAAACAGGATTTGGGAGCTGGGTTCCTTGTGCACATTACCTTTGACAGTTGTTACTAAGCTAATGCTTCCAAAAACCAATACATGAGTTTTTGTCCTTGTTATATTAATAACTCAGTCCCGTGATGGCTGTGATTATACTGAGGCCTGTAAAGGACCTTACAAAGGGACATCTGTATTAAAATAAAACTCTTTCAAGTGGGAAATAGGAAACCAAATTCTATGAGCCCCTGATTTTACACGCTAATTAAAAATCCTTGACCTCCCCCCATGCCCCATCTGTCAGCAGCACGCATGGCTAAAGAGGAACAGAGATATGAGCCTTGCTGCTAATTTTAGCCTTGTGCCTCAGGGTGTGTGTCTGCATGGGTGTATGCAGTGTGGATGCATGCAGTGTAGCATCCTTCCCACAGCAGAAGGGTGATGGATGTGACTCCATCCCAAGCCAATCGACCCTGCAGGCCCTTTTGGCTGGAGGAGGTCTCAAGTCATGTTACTGCCTTTAGAACATCCATGTCACAGGGCTTGGCAGTTCTGGAAGTGATGAGGATAAGAAGTCATGGCAGAAGATGCTATGTTGCTGGAAATAGCTGAATGCCCATTGAACTCTGGCTCTGTGGTTGGCTGAGTGCAAACTTGTCCACGTGACAGTCAGGGGTTAACTAGGATGGGAGGAGAATCCCAGTATGATTCTAGAAGCTTCTGATTTAACCCTTCAGGAAGGAGCAAAACCAGCTATGGCAGAAATGCTGGAACCAAGAGGGCAAAACAGAGAGAAGCTTCAAAATGGCCAAATGGCAGCAGAACACAGGGGCTTAAGGAAGGTCATGGCCACTATAAAGGCCAATATTAGGAGTTAAAAAGAGATTTGTGATGGGTATTTGTTTCCAAGCCTGGAATCAGAGCCTGGGAATGCTGAGCCAGGAGTGTGAGTGCCCGAAGGGCTGCCCCACCATTGCTTAGAGGACACGGTGACCCAGGAGCAGGTATGGAAGAGACCTGCCTGTACCTGAAGCTGAGTCTGATAGCACAGGGTTGGTGTCTCTCTTGCATTCTACTGTAATATCTGCTAAAGAACTGCCAACTTGGACACTTCCAACTACAGCAGCATCCTGTAACTATACGTGTGTCCTCTCAGGTGTCTGCAGGTAGCCCAGCCCATGGATGGGAAGGGGGAAGCCCTGGTAAGCCATTGGCAAGGTGACTGTTCTTCAACCTGGAGCTGTGACTTGACCAGCTTTTTCCTTTCAGTTCCTAAGATGGAACATGGAGGGATTACCAGTGCTATACATAGATCGCTCTGAGCTGCATCCTCTTTGCTGGCAACACTTAAGAGCTCTGTCAGCCTCAGGGCTGGGGATCCTGCATGCTGCTTGTCTGTTGTTGTTTGCTCTCTGCACTGAGTTTCTCTGCCAGTGCTCAGTGGGACCCTGACAGGACCAGAAGAGGACACCACCAAAGCTGGAAGTGCTCAGAAGTTGGGGTTCCTCAGTGGGAAATCCATCAGGATAAACATAAGGGTTGGCTGCTGCTTCCCAGGGCGAGAGTCAAACTGCATCATGGAGTTAATTTGTTGGGTTTTTATCTGAACACAAGATTTTTTGGTGGGCTTTTTGTTAAGTGCGTATTTAGCTCATCAGGGATTTGGCAGTGTTGGGTTCTGTGTCCATGTGTGCGCATGTTGATAAGAAGCCATGGCGTAATCCGTAATTCCTCTGCTCGATAGCCCCTTATCTCAGAGCATGGGCTGTGTGTGTTTTCCTTCTTGGTGGGTTCCCTCAGAGATGCTGGCTGTGTAAACACGGGTGCTGGTTTGAGTGCTGAAGTTCTTGCTGTGTTGGTTGCTGAGGTAGTGGGGAGGAAGCACCCAAAAGTGACCTCCTGGCCAAGGATGTACCAATCAGCAATGTCTCTCTAGCTTGTCAAGGAAATAGCTGGTACTTCCAACAGGCTATTTTCAGGTTCAGGCTTCAAATAGAACGTTCTTTAGGATATTGCTGAAATGACAGCCTGTTCCACAGAACTCACAAGCATTTCAATAGCAGATACTTTGATTTCTAGTTGTCAGGTAGCATGTCAATGAAGGTGTGTGTAAGGTAACTTGCAGTGCATGTACAGGCATTGGTATTCAGTTTTAATATTTAGCTGCATTTGGCAACAACCATTCTGTGTAAACTACTTAAAATCCTTTGAATTCCAGTGAATCAGGCCAAAAGCAAGAAGTGTTATCCTAGGTGAAGCTGCTTAGCACAGGATATGTGACTTGATGGTTTTCTCATCAAAGCTAGCAGCTACTGAAGCGATCTTGTGCACGCTGTTGTTGAAGTGTGGATTGGCTGTGTGAGAAGAGCACTCAAAGTAAAGCAAATGTATATAAATCAGTGCAGAGTGCTCAAAAAGTGTTAAATTCTGCAGCTTGCTCCAAGTACTGCACTATTTAATAAAGAAGTTCTTTACATTAATGATATTGAGGAATCCAGCAAGTCTGACTGCAGTGAAGGAGCTGTGTTGCTGTAAAACATTGGCTTGAGCATAGAAACTGTTTCAGGTACTCTCAACTGGATTAATGAGACCTCTTTACATGCACCCTGCTTTAAGATCTGAGGATGAGTGTGTTGCCCATCTGGGATTCCTCCAAGGTGACAGCTTTGCTTGAGGACTGAAGGTTATTATTTACAAGTGTAGCTAAAACTGAAGTTTCCTGTTGGCAGAGTGGGGATGAGTCATTGTGGTTTTGAGTGCAGGAGCAGGATCCTCCCTTCACTGCAGCAGGGCTTTACTTACAGATCAGCTCTTGGAGCAGCACGTTCAGGTGATCGTCACTCTTGTGTCTGTTAATGGGAGACGGAGGTGGTGTTTGGAAGGTGTAATGCTCGGGATGGGGCTCCACCATGGAGATACTGCATCGACACTGTTCAAGGACAGGTTGGACAGGGCTTGGAGCAGCCTGGTCTAAGGGAAGGTGTCCCTGCCCATGGCAGGGGGTTGGAACTGGATGAGCTTTAAGGTCCCTTCCAACACAAACCAGTCTATGGTACTATGACACTGCAGAGTTACTAGTGAGGGTCTGGCCATGGCACTCTCAATCCATCCACTCACAGCAGGATCCTTTCACAGAACTATGTGCTTTTTTTGTACCAGTGCCTATTGTCATTGGCATTAGCAGTGTGTTCCCTTTGCTCACCACACATGGCGTCTTTCTGTCTGCATCCAGGGGAGGAGGAAGGCTCTGGATGTTACCAGCTTCATTCCTGCCAGGAGGTTTGACATTGGCCTCCACATTGCTTGAAGGGTGTTTTTATTGCAGGTCAGGTGCCAAAGTAGACTGGAGAACCGTGTGTATGTGAAAGCATTAAATGTTCCTGTGCAATTCTCATTGAAAAGCAAAAAATAGCAGTGATTTTAAAGCTGAAGTGCTGGTGAAGGGCACTGAAGCTGTGCCAGGAATGTTCTTCAGTAGGACCTGAATAGCTGTGCATATGTAGGAGGCTGTCTATAGCAATGCTGAATGTGGTAGCCCTGTGGGAGGATTTACCTCTCCTGTGTTCACAGAAAGGGACACTAGTTTTTGTTAGAACCATAGAATCACTGAATACTTTGGGTTGGAAGGGACCTTAAAGATCATTTAGTTCCAACCTGTTTGTGTTCTCATTTTCTTTTAAGAATAACTGAACAGTGCTGCTGAGAATCTGATAACAGTTTCCTTCTAGGGGCAAAAATACAGGTTTTATATGGGAGTAAAAGTTATTACAAATTCACAGAGAAAGGGCAGTAGTTATTTTAATAACACCATAAGCAGCCTTTGGGAAGAAGAAAAATGTTCATTGGTTTGGTGTTCATTCTCTTTATATACTTGAGAATACAGAGAAAAGGGTGAATTGCTCCTCAGGAACTTGCAGTGGGGGGTGAGGAGCTAACCTGGTTTCAGGAATAGTCAGATTGAAGTGTCACTTTGCAAAACCTCTAGATAATCATTGGTATGTACAACCACAGGAATAACTTCTTGCCTGCAGACAAGCAGTTTTAAGTAATGTTTATGTCAATATATAAGGAAGGACACCTCAACGTCATCTCTTCTGAAGCGCTGGATTTCTGGACACCATGCTCAAGAAAAAGCAGATGGATTTTGTTCATGTCCAGAACTCTGGTTTATCTCTTCTGTAGCAACAAACCAGTGTGGTTTGGTTTCTTACCCAGCTCAGGCTGAAGAGACGGAGTCACCAGGAATAGCCCATTGTCCGGCTGTTTAAAATGAAGTGCTGGGCTTCGAGACCAGACTTAATCCGGAGTAGGTTTCTTTGATCTTTAACTTGAATCCACTGAAGCTACAAATGGCTTTGCTGGGTAAAAACCCTCCCATAGCTGTTAACAATTCATAAATCCCATTTTTCTTGACCTTTCTCCCCCTGCTCCTTGCTCCCATCCAAGGCGCCATGCTTTTGCTTTGGTCCTGGATGTTAACTTCCAGGCATCAGAGCCTGATCTTGGTCTGTCTGGGTGGTGCCAGAGCTTTGATACAGTTTAAAGTTGGATTTTTTCTTCCAAAAGTAGGTCTTGTCAAGCCAGATTCATACCATTTTTGTCTTATATGCTGCTTCTGCATTGACTTCCATGGCAGTAGTGTCCATTAGTCGAGCTATGTATCTTTGGAAGAAAACCTTTGACTTGAATGCACATGGCTTGTGCTGAAGCTGTAGCACAATATGCTCAAACAAAAGCAGAAAATATGGAATCTGATAGCTGTAGTGTCAGTGTTTTGCTGGTGGTAGATGAATGTGAGTGCATTGTTCCTTTGGAAATTGCAGTTATAGTTTCACAATTCGTTTGTAAATCTCATTCCCAACAAAGAATGACTTTGACAATAGTCATGTATCTTACTTGGGCAAACTCTATTTTTTTTGCTTAACTGTAATATCTTATTACTGTCACACTAACTCACATGATTCCTACCATTATTCTCCTCCTGTCTTCCATTCTGGGATTTCAGATGAGTACTGAATACTCTTTGCTTCCTCTAATAACCCTCTCTATTGTTTTCTGGAGAGATCTGTCAGTTTTATTGAGCTACAGCCATAGACTCTGTCTGCTGACTCCTGCAGCTGGAGACAGCTGTGTTCTGAACAGAGTACACACGGATTCAGTCATCATACAGATAGACCTGCATCTGCCCATCGATTGATGTAAAAGGATTTATTCCCTTGCATTGATGGGAAGGAGCTTTTTGTGGTATTTTTGGTAAGATTATTTAAATGAGGATTTGGAAGCTTTTCAGGTGTTTGATTTCTAGGTAGGTGGTGTTACGTGTTGAAGGTAGTGCTCTTGATAATGAAGTTGGTATAAATATGTATTTTCAGGGTCCTGGAGGGGGAGACAAGTTCTTGGCCTTTTTAGGAGCTTCAAACTCTTAGTTAAGCCCTCTTCCGACAACAAGAAGAACCCAAAGAACCTGCCGTGTGTCCTTAAGAGCTCATAGATCTGTTGCAGTTCATAAACTCCAAGGCCATGAACTAATACTGTTCACTCTTCGTGGTGTTGTACATTTTACAGAAGGCGTTTTATCTCCCAGCGCTGCTCTCTAGACTTTTTAGAAGACATAGTGGAATATGCCAGTGTACGAAGGTACTTGTTTCAAAAGCAGCATTAATCTCAACTCGTTGCATGCAGTCCTCTCCTCCCTCCACCCTCTTCCACGCCAATATCTGAGGTCCTGCATGCACGTGCTGCCATCTGATCATACAACCGGCGTGACTTCTTTGTCAGAGCCCTGACCAGGTCTTGGGTTTTTGTCTGTAATTGCAGGAACAAGCCTATATCTGGGTCTCCAAGACACAAAAGTTTGAAGAAGATGCACTTCATCAAGAACATGAGGCAGTATGACACCAAGAACAGCAGGTAACTTCTGGAGGGCAAGGTGCCTCCTGTACTTGGGTGAAATAGGATGTGCTCAGTAGACTCTAGTTCAATGCAGTTAGCCATTTAATATCAGTGGGAATAAGGTGATGTCCTGGTTGGTTTTATATCTTCTGTTGAAGGCAGGAGGTGCTCATATCTACCACCTCTGCAGCAATATTATAATGGTTCTGCCATCCTACTTTGAGCAGGTTAAATCACTCTCTTCTAACACCCTCCTTATCTCTAGCACACAAAGAGGTTAGTGCTAAGGAGGATTCAAGGAGAATGGCTTGGTTTAGCCAAATTCTTGGCTCAGTTGCTGGGCAGAAGAGAAAGGTTGAGGCTGCATTCATATTTATTAATAGAGGTGTGAGGCTTCATCTAAATGTAAAATATTATCTACATCTTTTCATAAGGTTTATGTAAAAATTACGTAAATATAGATACATATTTAAAGACCAGGATCTCCTGTGAGGAGTTCCAAGGTGATGACAGTTACTGAACAGTGGATTCTGGTGTAGAGCTTGGTTCTAAGCACTTACAAGCATTAAGTGCTTGCATCTAAGCACTTTCAGAATGAAACCTCTGCTCTTGTGCTGCTTTCTGAACACAAAAAATCCATAGCAGCGTCTGTAACTTGCAGAGTGATAGAAGAAGAGTCTTCTGTTCATGTTCCATAAAAAGCTGTTTTTCCTGCATCTTAATTCATATCCTGATTATTTTTTCCCTATCTGCTCACAGGATAGTGTTAATCTGTGCTAAACGAACACTGTGTGTGGCTTTTTCTATTCTACCTTACGGGGAGAGTTTACGGATCAGGTGAGTTGTCTTTAACTGCTGTGTGAAATGGCTGGTTTGTGGGTTGCAAAAGATCTTTTTATATGAGTATGGTTGGTGTAGGGCTTCTGGTTTGAAGCAGGTGAACTTATTTAACTTGCCATCTATATGTAAGGACAAAAGCTTGCTATCAGAACAGTAAAATCAGACATTGTCACAGTGTCAAAGGGTTCATTCAAACTCCAAGAGGAAAATAGTGGGAAAGGGAGACTTGTCTTCAGGTGTTGATTCACGATTTCAAGCACTCCAGTCTTGTGAAATCCCTGGAAGCCACTTTGAACAGATGATGTGATTTGTTGCTGTACTTCTAAAGGGGTCAGAAATCAACTGCCTTTAGTGCAATCAACTAAAAAACATGGAGCATCAGGGAAGGATGCTGCTGCCCTTACTGGAAACTTCTATGGTTTTATAGTGGAGTTACATCTAAATAAGTTAGGGATGCTCTTCCATTCTTCGGCTCTAAGCCATGAATGTCACTATTTGCAATCTAAGAAAGCCAGAAACAGTTGAAACTGAAACTGCTTTTGGTGTTTGTACTACACAGACCTGTCAATACGATCACTTATGAGAAACCAAAGCTGGTAACTGGACTTCCCTGCAACCTTGCTCAGTCCCTTGTGCAGTCTGAATTGATTCTGTGAAGGTCTGTGATCCACAAATAGACCATAGAAAATACTCATTTTATTCAAATCCACTTCTGGCAAAACAATTGTATTGTCACTCCTGTCCTGTGCATAACTTATGCATGCAGGAAACAGATGTTTAGTGGTGGGAATTGCATTGTATGCAAATGCTCCTGCCACAAAAATAGTTGATGGGAAAATATTCTCTCACTTAATAGGAAAGCAGGGAGGTCACTGGAGCTGGTTTAGAGCAGTTCTGAGCACTGGGTCATTCTGCTTGTAAGCTGGCAATGCAGTTCTTCAACTGAAAGCTGCTTTTTGGCATTGGAATATAGGTGACAAAACTGCGTGGTGCCATTGCTGAAGCAGAGTTCTGCTTCATTCTTAATTTGAGCTTGTGTGCACAATGGTTGGAAAATTGCCTTTCTGGAAGCTGGAGATCTAGTAGTATAAATCGTGTTTGCTGTTAAGTGAGCATTTGGGTGTTGGGAATGGCATGGTCTTATGCAGAAATATAATATTGGGGGAAAAAGTTTACTTTTGATAGGTGTATTGGTATGATTTGAGATAAAATGAGATGAAATTTGGGGTTTGAACATGAATATCTTCATGTTTTGAAGAGTCATTAAAAATGAATGTTTTCTTGGAGGCGGTGGGATTGAAGGATTGCCCTGTTCCCACACAGGAGAACTGAGTGTTGGATTTGGCTGTAGGTAGTGAATAGACCTGGCTTTTCCCAGACAGGACTGTGGGCTTGTGCATGTTGTAATGGCACGTGTTCTTATCTGCATTTAGTGATCTAAGAATGGAAGGACAGAAACAGCGACATCCTTCTGGGGGAGTTTCAGTCTCCACGGAGATGGTGCTTGGGCTGGAAGGAGTAGAGCTGGGTGCTGATGGCAAGGTAAGGAAACACTTTCTTATCTTCTTGACTCTTGATTTGTAATGCCAGTGCCCAAACCACTGACCAGGGCAGGGCACAGCGGTGGGTGAACTGGCTGCTGTCACCCTGGGGTCGTTTCATGCAGGGGCAAATCACTTAATCTGTGCAGTGCTTTGCCATCCCTAAAGTGAGAGCTGTGACTTCTCAGAGCAGCAGAAGTTCGCTTAGATCCTTAGTTTGAAATATTTGGCTTGTGATAATGCTGCTTCTGAAGAGGCTGTTGAAGGCTGTGATCACTTCTGCCTCTGCTTCTGGGGAGTTGATTGGATTCTGGTATCTTGGGCAACACGAGTGATGTTTTGATAGAAATATGGGCAAAATTTATACCCTTTAGTTTATATACTGCCAGAATTGTACTGATATGATCCTCCCCTTTTTGTTTGCTAGCCCACCAGATTTCCTGCAACACTTCCATACTGACAGTGTGAAAACACGATGTTCCTCATCCAACCTTTCCCTTTCTTCCAGTCCCACAATTTCAAGGTCTCCACTCCCAAATACTATATTCTAGTAGCAGACATTCTAATCCCCAAATTCTCTATTCTATGAAATTCCAACTCAGAGTTCCTGGAGTCTGTAAATCCTAGGTCTCTGGAAATAACCTTTTCAGTAAACTTCCCCTCCTAACTACTACAACTTTCTCTTCTTTAAGGTTGTGTCCTATGCAAAATTCCTGTATCCGACCAATGCCCTCGTGGTTCGCAAAGCTGACGGCCACGGTGCTGTTCCCTCGTGTCGAGCTGGTGCTTCTCGGAGTCTTCCTGGATCGAGATACAAACCTGTGACAGCAAAACCAATACCAGCAGGAACAGACCTTGGTAAGGACCAGCCACCAGCTTTGTCATCCCTCTGCACGTGGCAGAAAAGCTGAAAGGGAATGTATTTGTCTGAAACAATTTTAAGGGTAAAGTGCATTATTGGGAAGGATGTGCTGGTGCTGGATGGAGACTGGTTTAGCACAGCCTAGTAAAGAAGGCATGTTAATGAAGTATAAATGATGAGCCTTAGGACTGAGACTTCCACACATTCCTTACATCCTCTGTCTGTCTGGCCTAGTTCTGTTTATGCAGTTCAAGGAGCACAAAGCTTTTCCTTGGAACTCAACAAGAAACATCTGGTGTAGACGTGGTCCTCCTCGCCTTCTAGCACAGCCAGTTTGTGACCAGAATCCCTTCTCTCGTGTAAAAAAGCAAACCTGACAGCTCTGCTGTCTGTTAGATCAGCATATAGGCAAAGGAATTCAGTCTTGAGCAGTTGTTTTCTGTGCATGTTTGTAGATGACAAGCTTAGTTTCCACTAAGTCAAAAATTATGCATCAGGCACATGCAGGAGAAAGAGCTTTGTGGGTTTTAATCTTTGTAGTACCTGACTGGTGTGTTTATGAAATGCAAACATGCAGAGTGCCTGTACTGTACCTTGGTAAGGTACAAGAACCTGCCAACACTCAAGTTTGCTGTTTGAAAACTTTTTAAAGAGGGAATTTAAAGCTCTGTACCTTGTGTTTTCCTCATTCCCTCAGGAAGTGAAGCTGGGGAAGCCGCAGAGTATGATCCAAATATTCTGGATGATCCTCAATGGCCCTGTGGAAAACATAAACGTGTTCTCATCTTTGCCTCTTACATGGTGAGTGACTGACGTACCTAAACAGAGGAGTGAGTGCCTGGAAGACTCTCCTATAAAGAACTTCCTTGAGGAAGAAAACTTCCTCTGGGAAGAAAAGGTCCTGACTTTTTGAGAATTGATTAGGAAAAATACAGATATTTGGGTCTATACACTCAATTTATTGAGGACCAACCTGACACGTATCTCCATGGTGTTATTTGCTTCTTGTAACCATTTGCTTGCTAGTTTTTTGTACTTTATAGTTGAGATTCAGCATTACAGAGATGTTAAACTGTGAATAACAAAACTCAGGCTTGCCTTTGCATTAGCATCTTTGGAAGACTTGTTTGGCTGTGAGTACTGCTCACAAGAGAAATGGTAAATTTTGCCTCGTGTGTTTCAGACTACAGTCATAGAATACGTGAAACCCTCGGACCTTAAAAAGGATATGAATGAAACCTTCAGAGAGAAGTTTCCTCATATCAAGCTAACGCTGAGCAAAATTAGGAGGTAAGAAATGAGCACTGAATAATGAGAACATCATCTACGCTGTGCAAGGCTGCTTTATCTTCCCCTTGCATGGAGCAAATACTAGATCTATTAATAGTATATATGATTAAACACTAATCTCTTGTTGATAGATGAGCTGACTGTAGGATGACAGCTCTGTACAGGAATGTTAAGGATGCTGTGAAAGGGTAACAGTTGGTTTTCATAGTTCCACCTAAAAGGGGTTTATTCCACCAACTGTGGTGTGACAACACTAATAGCCAATTAACAGTGAAATGTTAGCCTTGAAACAAATCCTTGTAACCCGACTGTGTGGCTGTAGTGCAGCCCCACTCTAACTGGATTGTCTTTCTGGACCCTCCAGCTATTTTCACCTTTCAGTTACCAGCTGGCTGATGATGGACTCTAACAAGATTCTAGGATGAAGAGTGTTAGGTCTGGGGTGTCTTGGTAAAGGAAAGCATTTTGTGAAGGCAGGACTATGCCACTCAATTCCTCATCTTCCAGGAAATGCATCTGGCCACTCATCAATGAGATGCACTGTTGTGCCTTTAGAGAGAAGTAATCTCACTGGTATTACACATCAGTTAATGCAGTCAGGGCCTCTGAAAATAACCAGCTTAAACACAGCTCTGCTGAATCACCAGGGCTATGTGTAACTCTGCTCTAAGGCTTGCTCAGGCAGAGTCTGTGTTCTGCATACTCCTCTTTGTAGCTGAGTAGCGTGTCTGCACAGAGATCTTCTTGCAGGAGTAACATGAATGGCAGCCAGGAGAGGTAGCATCCACCATGAAGTCCGCCTTAATGCTGAAGCACGGGGCTAGCTGTTGTGGAAAGTGTGTAAACCAGTCTGCCTTCCCCCTCAGACCTGATTCTTCCACAAGGTGTGTAGTAGCCAAGTCTCTCTGCAGCAGCTGCTGGGATCTGCACGACTTTGATGTGGTATTCTGTAAGTCAGGGTTGTTCAGGCGTATGATATGAATCACAAACCAGTTTGGGAGCCCAGGAGGAATCATGCAGCAATAGCCTGTGTGTCAGTGAAGCAGCTAAGCCCCCAGTGTTTATGAGCATATGAGGAACTGTTCTTCCGCAGTCAGCTATGTTAAATGCTTGTGCATCAGCTCCAGCTTTCTGCCAGCTGGATTTCTCCACTCTAAGACTATACTCATCGTGGTTTTACAAACAGGAGGTTTGCCCGTGTGCTCCTCTGCGTTCCCCAGCTGCAGTGTTTCCAGAGCATTTCATAAAAGCTGTCATGTTTGAGAGGGTGTTTCTTTTCCTATTCCCAGTTTAAAGAGAGAGATGCGGAACCTGAGTGAAGAGTGCAGTCTGGAGCCAGTTACTGTCTCCATGGCTTATGTTTACTTTGAGAAGCTCGTCCTCCAAGGCAAACTCAACAAACAGAACCGCAAACTGTGTGCTGGTGCTTGCGTTCTGCTTGCAGCCAAGATCAGCAGCGATCTCAGGAAACACGAAGTTAAACATCTTATAGATGTAAGTACTTTGGGACTTGCTTCAGGTGTTGTCAAAACCTTCTCTCTAGTTCATAGAACAAGACAAAGATCAAAGCCAAGATTTTCAGCAGTGCATGCTTGCTTTTAATTTAAGACCAGCTCTTTCAGTCAATTTTATGTCTCATTAGGGCTCTTCCTTGATTAATTTCTGTGATTCATTAAAATTACCTAACTGGTGCGGTCTAATGTCCTGCTGATCCTACAGTGAGGTTATTTGTGCACTTACTCAAGCAATTGTGACTGTTGTGTGGGTGTCACAGCTGAGCTGATAAGCTGGTTTACTTGTCTGATCCCTGGCAACACTTCCTGGTCCTGTAGGTACAGCTGAGGCCAGGCATCTCTGACTCCTGTTTCATGCTAATAATCAAAGAGTACGTTGGTGTCTTGCGGATTAACTGATTCTTTCTCCCCCTCCTTTTTTTATTGCTATCATAGAAACTAGAAGAGAGATTCAGATTCAACAGAAGAGATCTCATTGGTTTTGAATTCACCGTCCTCGTAGCTTTGGAACTGGCGCTCTATCTTCCTGAAAACCAAGTTTTACCTCATTACAGACGGCTCACACAACAGTCTTAACCAAAGCTACGTTCAGCTGACAGCCAGTGGCGCTGGGGATGCCATCACTGAACACTGCTGGTGGAGTTGCCACCAGCCCTTCCACACCCCTGTGTGCATCCTGCCCTGGCTACAGCCACTTTTGGAGCTTGCAGTGTGTCACTGAACTGTGGAGGTGTGCGTTGTGGCCACGTATGGCAAGTCTGGGGGATGGTACGAGAAGAGTTAATGAACTTTAATTTTCTTTTGGACATTTAAAGCACAGATATTCACCAGTCAGCTGTCATGGCTGCTTATTATTCCTTATTTATCCTTTTGGTTTTACTAAAACTGTTCTTCCCTATGAAGAATACTATGGTATTGTTTCTTTTTGTTTATTTTTAAAGCCTTTATTATATTCCTTGAAACTAAAGGAAGCATCACTTCCATTCCAGTGCACCATACAATTCAGAGGTTTCTAAGAATCTTCTTGCATTTTTACATTAATGAAATGCATACTTTATTTTTTTAATGATGTGCCTAAAACTGGCTGGTCTGGTACCAGTGCTTTTTAAGTTAGTTATTTTATTTAGTGGGGAATCCTGAATCTGTGTAGCCATTTATTCTTTACCTGCATTGGCCTTGCATAGATGAAAGACAATTCCAGTATATCTGCACTAATGATACACAGGGCATCTATTCTGTACTATACTACAGATCTATAGTAGTAAGACTGAAATTACTTCATTCCAATTTAGGTGACTATTATTACCTTAAGAATATACATTTGATTTAAAAGGTTGAAAATCTCTCATGAAGAACCACATGTTGAACAAGGTTGCTGCAGCAAAGCCATTGCCATCCCAATTCACCCTTTAGTGCAAGATGAGTGCTTGACTAAGAGCAGTTTTGCTGTCAAATGTTTCATTTCCAGTTTTTGTTTCAGTGTTCCATGGTCTGAAATAAGCACCTTTTTAGTATGACCGTATTATATACGGTCTTACGTGTTCTGAACAAATGAGTCACTGCTGCCAAATGAAGCCAATGAAACAAAGCATGCTCAATATTTAAATGCTACCTTTTTACTCTGTTCTTCCAGCATTGGTCACTGTGATGGTCCTCATAGAACTGGCATTTGTTGCACATCTGAAGAGCCCAGCAGTGCTTTAATGCTTACTCAGAGGTTAAATAACTTCTCTGACCATTGGCTATTCCTTCATTTATTTTAAATATCCAGGTTGGGAATGAACTCTTGATTGTTGTTTGGCACATTCTGTGATACTGGCTCTTGGGTTTCTTTTCTAAAGCAATATTATTATACAAACAACTGCGGCCGTTTGCAAGGAACAAAACTGATGCTTGGCTATTGCAACTGAGAAACATGACATTGAAGTTGGACTCCTAAATGAAATACTAGACCTCGTACTGAGGCGAGGGACTTGCTCTCTAATATGTACAGTAATGTAAATTCCTGTTCCTTGTATTAAATGTTGGTTGTAGCCAAAACCAAAGCTGAATCTTTCTTCTTCAGCTGTGTTTTGTCTGAAGCTAATTCGGCTTCATTAGAATTGCATCAAACTTTACTGGAGCCCCTTCTCTTTAAGAAGGGCTCGAAGTGTATTTTTCATATATAGTGACTATCAGATCTTTTGTAACTGTGTTCAGCTGTGTGTAGCTTCAAGTTATTGTGTACAATTTAAAATGCTTGTGACTTCTAACCCAGAAGGACTTTCCAGTCTCTGTAAGTGAGATGGTAACTAAGTTAGACAATAAGCTTGCCAGTTATCTTCCAAAAGGTTTAAAAACTTGCCTACTAGTTAAACTTTCTACTGAATATAACTGTCCTTGCATGCAGGTAGTGATGTACTGAACATCTAGTGTATAATTAGCCTTCAAATTAGCTAACAGTGAAGGCAACAATGTGGTCCATCACTCCTTAAAGTCATTAGGGGAGGGGACTGAGGTAGAACTGAGCATAGAAACTTCTGGCACAGTTATCTCCAGAGCTAGCAAACCATTGTGGTATAAATGAAACCAGAAAATGCATTTCTCTGGGAACTGTACTGTATAAAGAGTTTTCTGTAACAAAATTAACTTTCCTTTCTCGCCATGTAAGGAAAACAACGCACTTTGGTTTGCCACCCACTCTATTCAGTGGAAGTTTGTCTAGTTGCAGTGGGCATTGGGCTGCAGTGACACCTGCAGAACCTACAGTTTCACGTCATAACCCGGCAAGCTTTTGTTTTCCCTTTCAGAAGAACACATTAGGTTAAGAAGCATTAAGTTCAGAACGGTTCCTTTTGTCTAAAGGTTACTGAAACGTTGGCTTGGGCACTAGGGGTATTGGTGAGCTCAGAAGCTGGAGCAGAGGCCAGAAACCCTGCAGTGGAGCTGCATTGGTGTCTGTGGTAGAGCGTGGTTTGGTGATGATGCCGTCCAGGGGTGCAGCTCATGCATCAGTGCCTCTGTTGTGGCATCTGTGCAGAACCAACCCTTCTGCACAGGTAGGGTAACGTGTGCGTGTCTGTGTGTTGGGGTTTGTGCCTAGAGCGTAGCTTGCAGTCCTCTGTGGGAATACTTTCCACCTAAAAGCTGCCACCATGTGGCAAAGGTCTGATATTGCGTTTAGCCATTAATAAACCGAGAGCGGGACCCAAACTCACCCATGGATTTGCCGCCTTGGCATTTTCACAGCCCAGCTCCTCTTGCTGTGAAGGGAAGCGCTGGTTTACACCGGGGCGAGGGGGGTTCTTGTGCTGTGGAGCGTGTAAAGATGCTGCTGGCTTGGCTGAGCGTGAACTCTCTTGATAAGAGCTGTACATTCCTTTCTGATCATAGAGGCTCTCCAGAAAGCTTAATGCAGGCTGTTGGTCCATGAACATGTGCCTATCATCTAGAAAT
>JANHGB010011143.1:0-55563 GCA_026283785.1 Coracopsis vasa | reverse complement strand
GAGCATTCCCAGGCAGGGCGCACAGGCAAAAAAAGTGGAAAACTCTCCTCCTCCCTCAGTGTCCTCAAAATGGCAAATACCAGAACAATGAGCACAGTTAGAGTCATAGGATGAGAGAAATTGGCTAGGGCAACACAGCAGGGGGATTTTTAAATGAGCAGGATCATTTATATTTGACTTCGAAAAGAAAGGATATAACTATCCTCAGCCTGGTTTGGAGATATTTTTATTGCTTGACTTTTACATGAACTTATCAAGCTGGTATTTGGACAGTAAGAATACATTGCAGAGATATATCAGTATGTCTGTAGCGTGTCTGGCAGGGACTTGCAGCTTCTCTATTCTAAGCCTCAGGCACTAATGTCCTGGGTAACGTGTTTCTGTGTTGAAGAACTGAACATCCATTGAATTTATGCAATTCACAGTGCTCATGTGCTGACTTGAAAATCCATGAAGTATAGACAGCACCGAGATCTTTTTCCCCTAAAGAAAGGGCTATTCTTCTTTTAGAAGACTGTTGGAGCCACAGACAATATATAATGTTTTGAAGTCTAAGCTTTAATTAGAGAGATAAAGAAATGTATCTTCTTTTGTTAAAAGGGCAGATTGTATTGAATGCGTGACAATGAAACTACTTCCAGGATAACCACCAGAGATGTTTCTGCAAGGAGCTCTGAAGAAGGAAGATAAAGAGCTCACTCTTCACAAACACTGGCTTTTTGCCACCTTTGCACTTTTGTGACTCATCTACTTATTTCAGTAGGAAAAAAAAACACCCTTGAATACAAATAATATCTCTCATATATTTTTATCAAGGGCAACATCCAATGCTAAAGCCAAAGTTAGTCAATTCTTTAATATTAACAACACTGAGGAAAGGAGGAGATGTTCCTGTGGAACTCTTATTATTATGGGGCTATTGCCACGTGAATAAAATATAACCCATGAAGGATAATGGGTCTTGGGAGCAGGGCTGGCTTAGTTGTCACAAGTGCTGCTGCTAAGAGTTAAAGCAGATACTTCCTCATTTAATAGAGTCCCCTGCAAAAATATGCCAGTCAAAATGCTGTGCCTTGCATTTGAGAGATGTCCTTGTCTAGCACACCCAGAGAGCAGTGTAAACAGCACAATTCAGTCTTCTTCCCTGGCACATGGCAAACTGCAAGCAAGCCCTGAAACAAGGGCAAACAATCCCAGCGAGCAGCGCAATTAGGTTTGCTCTAGAATACCTGTACACAAATAAAGACAAAGAAAGTGGAAGCTCATATTTCCCTCTCTGGGAAAAAGAGAACACAAGGTCTGCAAAGTCCATTCGTAGTGTGCTGATACACTAGGATGAAATGACCGATATTGCAAGAAAATGTAAACAAGCAAAAAGAGATGACAAAAATTTTATATTCAATACTACAGCCTAAGTTTTCTTGGCTATAGACTTCAGACTAGGTATTCAAAAGCTGGTGTCTAAAAGAACAAATACTGATACTGTCAATGCAACCTAAAAAACTGTGTTTGAAAAATAATACAGAGAGGGTTTGGCTAAGAATAAGCTTGGAAATGCAACCTTGGGGGGGGTCTGCTTTTTCAGGGAAATTTAAATATGTGCATAAAACACGGGTTTAGGTTGTGGGCTTAGAACTACGTGGAATCAACAGTGAATAAATACTTCCTTGGTATCCATTTATTATTTGAAAGAATGAGCACTGACAATCTGGATGCTTTAAAATAAGATTAACCCAAACCTGGGCAAAACTCATCTTCCCCCTCTTCCAAAGTATTTGCTGGCTCACTGTCTTCATCTCATTAGTCAGCCCACTGTAACTGAAGGCACCCTAGATTTTACAAATATGTTCTTTTACTTCAGTAAAATTTACTTCAGCTTAAGGATTCAGTAGTTCAGATTTCCTCAGTAAAAATGTACTTAGCTTAGGAGTTGAAGTTTTCAGATTTAGACTCTCAACATTAGAGCAAACAGTTCTTGATGCAATGGTTCAGATTGGCATTTGCTGTTTTATAAAGCAAGCCAGCTGTTGTGACACGCTCTGAGCAGTACTGGGTGCCCCAGTGTGCTTCTGGGACCCAACAATAAACCAGTGTTACTATTCCCAAAGATGTTCCTTCTTACAGTGACAAACCTTCCCACCCCTGTCTGCTCGGCACTGTCTGTTCACTGCAGGAGCCCCTGTGGTTAGGTAGTCCTTGAAATCAGAGTGATGGGTTGGAGCAGAGGGTATTTCCAGCAGAGCTAAACTGGTGCATAGACTGAATCTTGATGACAAAACCAGCATGTATCACTCTGCCTTGTGGAGAGAGAACATCACCACTTCCATCTCAGCATCCTCAGCATTGTTTAATTTTTACATTTTAATTCCACTATTATTCACACTATTGTACCTACAAATAATTGTAATTATTTACACCAAAAAATCCCACAAAGACCAAGCCCCTCAAATCCAAACAGAATATTTCAGCATGTTATCCCCCTTTGTCAGTTAGCACATCACATGCAGCTTTGCTTTGATTTCCCTGACTGAAAGAACATCCAATTTGCTGCAATGCTGCACAAAATAAATCACTAACCTCTTAAAACAACAAGAGGAGAACATTTAATGAGTTAAAGACAATGTTGTATTACCAAATCAAAGATTAAAGGAACTAAACTGTTCCTTTAAAATAAAATTTGAAAGCTTTACAGAGCCCAACACTGCAAAAAAGCCATACATGAAGGAAATACAATTATTCCAACCACAGAAACACAAATGTTATTGGTAGAAAACATAGCAGGGCCTTTTGAGAGAACACCACCGAATGAAAGCAAGAGAAGCAAAAACTGGATGAAAGGAAGAAAGGATGAGCTAGATGAAAGAAAAGATGAGAGCCGGGTGAGAAAACAAGAGGGACATTTCCTTTATCTAGACTTGTTAACTTCACTGCTCAGAAACAAAGGCAGTGACTGTTCTTCACAAAATTGTCTCCAAGGGCTCTGTAGCCATTTGGTGATATTTTTAAAAAATAGTTTGAAAAGGAAAAAAAAACCCTATATTCTTTAATGTCACTCAGCAGCAGTTCTGCAGCTGGGGATTTCATACAATGGTTAGAATTTTTTTCTGCTCTAGTTATTTCATTGCAACCATAGGATTTATTACATGGTAATTCCCTGAGCTCTTATAAATCTATTTGGGGGCGGGGAGAGGAGGGTGGGTTTGTCTTATGATTCCAGTCTGGCAACAAATTTTCCATATAAAATTTAATCTATTGTATCTCACTTTTGTATAATCAGATCATTAAAATGCATTGCTAATATGTAAATCTGAGCTAACCTCATTACCATAATTATGCTCCATAATTATTGAATAAACAAGCATTTTAGAGTTTGTGAAGTCTGCTGAGAATGCTTTTCCAGTTTGGAAGTGGCTTTAATTATGTGCTCCCTAATCATTATTATAAACCTTTGTGGCAATCCTGCTATGTAACTGTTTTAAAAGCTGCTCCTAATCTGACTGGCAAGGAGCAAAGGTTCATGTGCTGAGAGCACATCAGACAGTACCCTTCAATCACAGCCTGCCTGCTATGCTCCACATGAATTAGTGTTATTGTTTAATTTATAGATAGGCCTTTGCTCACAAACCTCAGTGTATTTTAAGGAATTATAAGCAATGAATCAAATTCTGCCTTTCCCTCTGGAAGAATTGAGTGAACATCTCTGTGTGTGACCTAAGTTTATTGAATGTAAATATTCAAGGAAAACACACTCACCAGAGGTTTTACACCTGCACTGCAGAGATGCCCAATGAAACAGCTTTCAAATGTGCTGCCTACCGAGTATTTCTTCTATATATCTTTTTCCTTCTTTTTTTTTTCTTTTAAAGTTCTTTTGCTGTTGTTATTTTTTAATATATCCCTAAATGAGGCATAGGGTAAACATCAGATCCCCAGCCAGTACAAGTAGCTTCACTGAAGCTAATAAACTTTTGCCAATGTATTGAAGATTCAGCCCATTACCTTTAGAAAGCATCATGAGCAGAACCCTGCTGACTTCTTCAATCCGGTTTCATCTTTAGTAAGAAGCACATCATTCTCAGGCTACCATTGTCAGAACACACTATCACATCTTGACCTAAAGAGAAAATGGAAACTTACTGTCTTTGCAGGCCCCAGGAAAAGTTATACACCATCTGTGATAGATATGACCTTTGAACAAATGATTCATAAAGGATCAATAAGGCCTTAGCAACACTGGAGTGTCCTTGACCCAGAGTGATATAAACAAAAATAGCCATGATATTGACCTTTCCTCCTTTTTCATGCATTTTTGTGTGGTAGACCTAATTAAAGCTTGTCAAAGTGCAAGAAGGTCAATAAGTTTGATCCATACAAATTTTCAGAGTGAAAATGAGAAAAAAAAAATTGTTTGATCTATATATTAGAAAAATCAAGTGTAAAGAGTGTAGCAGGCATGCTAATGAACCTGCTAGCACAGAGTAAAGAACTGATTAGCTGCACCACTATGGTTCTCAAAGGGCAACAGAAAATACAAACCAAATACATCAGAAAGGGTCTTTCAACTCAACAAAATCCCCAAACAAACAAACTAGACAAACAAAAAGAGCTCAAATCAACCCACAAATCAGATTACTTTAGTACTTTTCATAGTCCCAAGGCTCATCTGATTTTCTTATAACAAACAAAATGAGACTAAAAATGCCCCATCTCTCAGCAGGTAGCTCTCTTTCTCCAGTTCTTTGTAATAGCATCCCTCAACAGCCCTTCCCCTACATATTCAGTCTCTCAGGTCTCCTTTCCTGGAAAGTGAACTAGAAAGGAAGCTCAAATTAGATTCAGGCAGTGATGAACATTACCATTTTGGTGAGCTGAAGCTTGTCAAGCTCTCTTATCCTTTAGGTGAACATCACATTACCTGACCATGGGACAAAGATTTGATGTGAAATTACACTTCACTGTGCATTTATAGGACAGACAGACTGTTTTATCTTAGATGGGGAAAGAAAGATCAGACCTTCATAGAAAAGAATAAAGGATTGTTCATATTCACTGACAATAGAATCACCTTGTAGGCAAAGACCAGCACTTCTCTTTTCTATGTATGGATTTTGTGCCCTTCTGCACAACCTTTTTTTGAGAGTATTGGAAAGAAAATTGACAGGAGTAAACATCAGTGAAAAATATAATTTGCTTTTAAGGAGTCCAAGATGTAGAATAAAAAGAAATTCAAGTGATACAAGAAATGTATATTCAGAGAAACACATTAACCTGGAAATTAATCACCAGGAGCTGGTTTGGATACATGAAATCACTCAAGATAAATCTAAATCTCAATTTATCCCATTAAATCCTGAGTCACTTCTTTCTCTACAGAGGAATTTCCAGTGCAAGGAAGCTGGTAGAAGGAAAGATAAGATCAGTGTTTTGTTCGATACAAAAGTCTCAGCACAATGCCAGGCTTAGAGCCCACACCAAGAATGACACTAATAACATAATGCTTTTCATTTCTGTAGTGCTTTTTAGTTGCGAATCTGGAAGTACTTTCAAGTATCTATTTATTAAACTTCACTGATGAAACGACACATGTGTGCGCGTTTTGGGGATTTAAAAAAAAAAAAAGGAAAAGAACATAAAGATCTGGGGCTAGATCCTTTTTTTTTTTTTTTTTTTAACGTGGAAAAGGCAAAATAACATAGTAGTTTCAGGTCTTTGTTGCAAGACTGTTCTTCCTCCTATTCTCTTTTTCTGCAATCTGAATCTCCACCTGCATTGCACCAAGGCTTAATCAGCCTGGATTGGTATCTTTATTTCCTAGGTGAGAGCAGGTTTGGCCTCACTCCTCCTCAGGTGATCCAAACTCACATCTGCCACCTAACCGAGCCTGTGAGCCCTGAACAGCACAGTTATATTCCATGGTGACAGACATCTCAAATGGAATGCAAAAGCCCCATGACACAAGAGACCTGCACCTGCCAGGGCACAGCAGGAAGCCAGGAGTAGTACAGGCACCTCGAAATGCTGCAAGCCGCTTTTTTCTTGCTCACTACCAGTTTTCACCCAGAGGCACGCAGGGGTTCATCGTGCTTTGCTGCACTCAGCTGAGAGCAGAGAGGGGCAAGGAAGAAGAGCAGAGGGAGAGCAGGACTTGCCCTCCTTAGGGAACAGGGCTCAGGTCCCTGCAGAGGTGCCTCCTCGTCCTGGGAGGCTTTGCTGAAACTGGAACACAGGTAAATAAAAAAGTCAAACCTTATTTAGAAGACATTCATTTTAGCTTGAGTCATGACTGTGCCGTTTCATTCTCTTCACATGACAAAAGAAGCAGCAAACGGCATCACAGAGACAGCAATCAGTGACCCCCAGAGGAAGGGAACCTCCTACACCACCTTTGCCACAGAACAGAACAGATGTGGATCCTCAGAAAAAGGATTAGGAACAAAACCTCAGTGCCTCGACGTGTCATTTCAGCCACTAGACCAATGTATTTTAGGGTGCAATTTCACAGGAAATTCAGATGAGGTCTGCAAGGCTGCTGGAGAGGGCCATTCCAGTCTCACAGCTGTGTCCCAGCCTGCAGCACAAGATCATTGGCCTGACTTTAAAATGTTTTATTATTAATTCTTTTTAACTGTTTCCTCATTGTTACAGGGTTACATTTCTGAGCCAGCCAGGATTGGTTCCAGCAGAAGACCTTTCCCATGCTGGCACACCAACTTGGTTGCTCCTTCTCTGCTCATGGAGCTTGTAGGATCCTACTTATCTCTGAAATACTAACCCTGTGTCACAGCCAGTTCATACAGCATATATGTGTGACAGTTTTTGTCACAGATAAGAAACAAGCATGCAGGCAAACACTAACATCCCATATGCTTCATTTGCTTAAGTGAAAACCGGTGTTGATTCATCACTAAAACCAGATGTTTTCTTGAATTGCAAATCTTGTTATCACTAGGTGCAGATACACACAGCCACTGAGGCAACATGAAGCTTTCTTCTGTCTTTTTTAGCCAGTTTGTACTACCAGAAGAGCAGAAAAAGAACAGGAGTCTGCCTGGGCTAGGGCACTGCACACACTGTAAAGATGCCATGGCACCTCCAATCACATCTGTCCCTCCTACAGTCTTCGCTGGTGACCGACAGAACAAAGGGACAAAGGAAAGGAGCTCTATGACACACCGTGACACCAGCTCACAGGCTTTCTTTCCTTTGTCTTCAATGAGCAGATGTCACAAACTCAGTACATACCATGAATCACACAGCTGAGAATCATGAGCTAGCCTTGTCTTTCCTTCTGCCTTCAACTAAGAATGAAACATGATCCTTACACCAGATGTTTACTTACTGACCCTAGGATGAAACACACAGAGGGACCTTCCCACTGTCCTGGACATTATTGCATGATGCTCAGAGCCCCAAATTCCATTTCAAACTCATGTCTGTTTCACTGTCAATGTCTTATAGCTGACTGAAGACATAAAGACATAAAAATAGTAAGATTGAAATGACCCTTCTGTCCCAGATTTTCCCACTTTCTTCCTTTGTTCATCTCCTAAGTAGTTTCTCACTGCAGAAGAGCTCTTACTGCGCTCTGCATATGTTTGCGACACTAGACTTCAAAGGAAAAACTGCAAACCCCTCTTCCTGAAGCAGCACTAAAACAGTTAATTACACTAGGCTAGTTAATGGCCTTTCATCATCAGGGACTGGTTCTTCTGCACACACAGGGAAAGAATCCATTTATTTTTTATGTATATCCTTTTATTTATCTCGCTTCTACCAGCTGTATGATAATTTATTCTCTGTCACTGTTCTTAACTCATGAGTTCATTTAAAGTGTGTGGAAATAAATTAACAGTTTCAGAGAATAAAACCTTTCTGAAAATGGAATCCAGCACTTTACTTTTACAAATACAGAATTTACACATTTGCACTTGGCTTAATTAATTAAATCCATACGGGAATTACCTGAGCTATACAGTATGGCACAATATATATGCTGATACCTAATTATCATCAATTCAGGCAGGACAAAGAAGCCATAAAACTGCCTAAATATAAGAGGTATGATGGGACTGGCCACAGAGCAAGTGGAGCAGTCCCAAGCTGACAGCAGCTGCTTTGAGGTGTCCAGGATATTGTTTCTCTGTTGTAGCCGGAAGGAATGGACCCCATTTTCTTTCCGTCTACCCCTCCATGCACATCCCGTCACCCCCACTATGTCAAACATGGCCCATATAGTTTGTTGGCTCAGGTGAAGACTGAACAAGTTTAGGTGAGGTTAGTTTAGCAGAGCTGGCAGTGGAAGGAGGGCTGGGGCCATTTTGGGAAGAGCCTGAGCAGCTCACACAATTGCACCCTTGGAAAACCTCAGCTTGCTTTAAGCCACAGAGTTTCTGAGATACCAGAAAAACATCTGTGAGCCTTTTCTCCAAAGCCATGCTACCTCATGTGCTATAGCAGGCTAAGGGTGTGAGACCCTGAAGAGCAGCAGGCTCTTAATGCACTGACCCCAGGAAGCCCTTTTCATGGAGATGTCGAGCTCTGCAGTCTCCATGAGCTCTCAATGCATTCTGCTCCCTGTCAGCTTTGCTATGCCAGCTGTGCAGCCACTGCTAACCTACATCAGCAATGCTTTTGCACCACGCAAGAGCAAAAACTACTTCTCACTTGGAAGTGAATTTGCAAAAGAATTATCTCCTTTTAGCCGCTAATCCTGTTTGCTGGTGCAGCAGAGACGCTGGCAGAGTGCTTTGCCCTCAGCGGTGCCTGTGTCACGGTGCTCTCTGCAGCGCCCAGTGGCAAGGCTCAGCCATGAGACTGCAGCTCCTGCACTGGCAGAGGATCAGCCTTCTGTGCTTCAGGAGGGAAAACACCTGAGAGAAATGGATTGAAGGGTTGGGGTTTTTCCATTTTTTTTTCCAAAGAAACTTTTCCACTCCCCCTTCTCCTTTTTCCTCAGCCTTTTTTGTGTAATTAAGAGCAGATAGAAGAAAATTAACCAGGGAAAAGTCATCAAATTCTTAGGAGTAAGAGCCACTTGGCAGAACTGCATCCAGCCCCTCGCGTGAAAAATCAGCTCTTCCTTGTAAATGACCTTCCAAAGAAAGGCAGCTCCGAGAAAACAGCCACAGAGATGCACACAGCTCCTGTGCAGCAATACAGACTGGAGGGACATCTGATAGAAAGCTCTGCCAAATTGAACATACATTAGGTCTCTCCCCAGAGAGAGTGGCCTGACTGGAAGGAAGCCCCCAGTATGTGCAAATAAGTAAAGGAAAACAAGAAGGGGGGAAAAGTTAGGAAAATACATACACACCCACAATCCATTGTAACAATCATTATTATTGATTTTGCTGCTGTCTTTAAGGGAGGCATCTATTACAGGAACCAATACTTAATGAAATTAGAAAGAAACACATATGCTTTCCCATAAACACACTGTAGAATTGCCCATCACTGTTCGTTTGTTATAACTCCCTAGATTCAGCCACAGTCTGGAAATACCATTTCAATACCAGCACTGCTATTAAGCAAACATGTAGTATAAAAAAAAAAAAAAAAAAAAAAAGGGAATTCTTCTTATTCCGTTCCTGGTCAAATCAGATTGGTTTTCACCAGCTGCACTGCTCCCACCAGGAACCATTACTTGCACTGCTACTAATATGCTTCAGTCGATACGCCAGTAGAGAAATAGGAACTATGCAACATATAAAAGATTGCTTCAGTCTTCATGTTCACCTATCATACCCTTGCTCATACACTGTTAAAGATAAAGCACTTCAAAGCCAAATCCTTCTCAGTTTTAAAATGATAGTTCCACTTACCACTCTCCTTTAACAAGAAATTATATTTAAAGAGATGCAAATCACAGAATTGTACAGGGCATAAAAGCTCTTTTCTGAAAAATAAACTCATGCCTCAAAAGTGACTGTAAAAATATATTTTGCAAACATGCATTTTTTTTCCGTTTTTTTTTTTTTATTTGATTAATGTGAACATTTGCAGAAGTTGTTCCTTTCCAGGCAATGTCAGTGGAGCTGACTACTGCACTCCTAAACCTGCAAATCACCTACCATGACTCTAACTCAGAAATAAACTAATGTGCACAACCTGGATTCCTTCACAAAGGCTCATCTCACTCAAAGTACCTGCACACTTTGGACACAATAAAATGTTCAGCTTCAGTTACTACACAGTTAAACACAGCTGCCCTCAGAAACACCAGAGAACTCTTTCAGATCACCTCTGTGTGCCAGGTTGAAGACCAAAATGCAAAAGCATTTGATTTCGTGTTCTCTGAGATCAGGCTCCTGGGGCTTTTCAGGTTAAAGAGGTGATTTGGGAAGTTCTGTTTGTATATAATAGAAAATCGACGCACTTAATTGTGATTTGTGCTTCTCCAAAATACGATGTCACTACGCAGGCCTGGTACTAGCAGGCTGTAGCACAGGCCCATTAAGCACTACAGTATACACCAGTTTAGATACCATTATGGAAAACCTCTAAAGAATTTCATAAAACATAATAGGCTTTTTCAAACCAATGCTTTAAAGCAGGAATATTTTCCTATTAACTAGTACCATATAGTTCAAAAGTCCCAAACTCTATTAAATTCTATTAGTTTTCAGAATCACTTCCATAAAACCCATTTCAGACCCAGAGTCAGCCAAAACTTGAGCCCCAAGTTTAAACAGAGGACTTGTACCATCCCAGTTCCACAAAGCACTTGAGCATGTGTTAATTTTAAGCATACCCTTAAGGCTCACTTGTGTCAATGCCAGTAAGAGTTGTGAGGTCTTTGGCAACGGGTCTTTCTTTTCTCCCAGAACACTTAGACTGTATTTATACTAACACAGCACTACAGTCACACTGCTCTCTCTCAACAGAAAATGAAAATCCTTGCAGGTGTTAGGTGGAAGATACTGTGAACCCTACAGAGGCTGCTTTAGGTCACAGTTCAGCCCCTGACTAAAACTGCCGGAGAAGGTGGATTTGTGCCAGACCGAACGAGGAACGGCTGCTCTCTCCTGCTGCCCAGTGCTGTCTCTATGAGCCTCAGCCATTTCCCTTACCAAGTTACTCACACTGCAGCTGCATCTCTCTGTGTCTGCCTTGCTGCATATAGAATAGATAAGCCACGGCAATAAAAATGAATCTGAGTTTAGGAGCAAATAATATAGCTCCTAAAGCCTGCACGCATTAATATGTTGGATTTTACTTCATCCCTTCACAAAGCAGTCTCTGCCTGGAACAGTTTTGTAGTGCAAAACCTTCTGTTTAAGCAGGCTCTAAATTAGCAAACAATCCAGGTTCCAGACTTGCCTGGTTTACAGCACAGTGGTTTATCACAACTAAGATTGCAAAACTGGTCTCCTCTGCATATGCCATTTTATAATTTAGGAAACAGGAAGGTAGGGAGTGGAGCTATACACATCCATATTCCAGCTCCACACTCAAGCAGAACAAGCTATATGCAAAGACCCTATGCAAAATTCCAGTAACGTGCACACTTCCACAAGTTTTAAATCATGACAATCATGATGACATCTGTTGCAGTGAATGTGCAGTGCTCTGTCACACTGTTGTTAGCTTTCTTCTCCCAGCAGCTCAGCTTATTTGTGTGTTTCTGTGAAGAGCTCCAGCATGTCCTCCTGGGTGGCAGGACACAGAGTGAAGAAAGCTGTTAGCAAATCAATCCTAAAGTCATTTATTTCCACATGGCAGATACCAAGCAGGCAGCATATATTTATCATTTGGACAAGGCCTTAATAAAGATAAATTCAGAGTATAAGTCTCTCTAAGAAACAGCTTCAGCTGCAGACACATGCCAAATCTCACTTCACTGTTTAATTGGACACATATGCTTGAGCTGGGTTTTAACAGGGATGATGGTTGCTTTCAGTTATGAATACTACAACTAGTTCTCTAAAACTAGAGGTTGTCCAGGACAAATAGTGTGAAATCCTTTTGAGATGTTTTTTTTCCAACCCCAGTAACGAGTAGACATTACAAATCAAAACATACTCCTTGAGAAAATAGTTAATATATATCTATTACCTGAATAAAGGCATTTTAAAATCTTGTTAAAATACATGAGCAATTCTGAAAACTGTAGAAGACTCAAAGACCAACTGAGGGCAATAAGAGTTGTTCGGGGTATTCTCTTTAGAATCTGAGCACCATAAAATGGGGGGTTAAAAGAAGGAGGAAACAGAACAGGGTTTTTTTGTTCTAAAAATACAGTGAGTTTCCTTTTGTCTATGTCTAAATAGCCATCTATCATAAATATCATCTATTATTTACTGTAGCTTAAAATATTTTCTGTGCTGTATGGTATAGTTTCCTAGTTTCTTTGAGACTAACCTAGAGCCAGCCCCATCTTTTTGCACTGATGATCTTTCTTTCAAGTCAGTGGGAGCTGCAGGAGCACATGAGTTGCAGAAATGAGACTGAGCTTCTCAAAGGGATTTAGATACACATGTTCCATCTAAACAAATGAAAGATAAACCTCCTGTGTGCCTCGTAAATCTCAATTACTCTTCTGAACTTAATTCGGGGATAAAAGCTCCCTTTATTCAGCTGCTCAATAGTATTTCACCTATTCTTTTATGCAGAGCTGCCATAGATTAGTGTGCTCTGTGACTGTGTTTATTAGCTTTGTAAAATACAACCACAACAAACCTGAGAGTAATGTCAAATTCCAGCTACAAATGACTCTATACTACCAATGGACTGTCCACCACTC
Source organism: Coracopsis vasa (assembly GCA_026283785.1). NCBI lineage: Eukaryota > Metazoa > Chordata > Aves > Psittaciformes > Psittacidae > Coracopsis > Coracopsis vasa. The sequence continues at coordinate 42,821 of JANHGB010011143.1, read as the reverse complement.
CTGCCACACATATTTAATACGAACCAGTCTCTTTGCCTGACTACTCTGCCATCAGCCAGGAATAACCTTTCTGAAGTCATGGAAGCCATGTGGAATAAACCCAGTTAAAGTACAAAGAGAAACACTTCAAAAAGACTGGAAGGGAATGTCTGATCTCTGATTTCTCAACGACTCCTGAACCCACTGTTGGCAAAAATCTGCCTTAATATCTATCCTCTCAAGAGTTAGGTTAAAAGAGCCTCTCTAGAGATGTAATCTGCAAAAACAAGGATGCCAGCCCACTGGAAAGGAGCACAGAAACTACCTGCAGCCCCCTACCACTCTCTCACAATTCTGACAAGTATCAACATGGTTGCCCAACTGAGAAGCACAGCCAGGCTGCACCAGGTACTTGCTATCAGGAGAGCTAGCATCCTTTGTTTGGGGTGATAGATCCGTCTTCTACATAAACTGGAAGCCATAGCAATATTGGATAAGACTTCTTAGAAATAGAGGCTTGAAAATATATTTTAAAACAACTTCTAATGAAAAAGTAGGTCCTTGCTGGTATCTGCTGTTCTTGTGTGCTTCCTCCAAATCTTTTTCAACTGAGAAATCATAGACTCATGGAATGGTTTGGGTTGGAAGGGAGCTTAAATGTTATCTAGTTCCAACCCCCTGCCATGGGTTGGAAGGGACCTTAAAGATAATCTAATTCCAACCCCCTGCCATGGGCAAGGAACCTAACAAGAAATCCATACAAGGGTCACCTATCACTGATCTTTGCACCAAGACCCCAAAATGCTTTTTAACATGATGTGTTTGGGACAGGTTATGCAGATAAACAGTCCTTCTGGTAGGTGACTGGCTGGAGACTCCCCCCAGACCCAAGAAATCCATGTTTTCCTAAACCTTTTAGGTGCATCTCAATGAATGACAAGTGATAATGGCTTTTATCAATCCTGTGTTATGGCACATCTCTTTCATTAACAGACAGAAGAAATCAAAGAAACCTCAGAGGGATGTGGGTCTGTGTAAGTCTAAAACACAAATCTTAATACCCTCATGGGAAAGGAGAGACAAAGGAAAGCACAAAGGATGAGCTTCCCTGCAAGGGTAAAAGGAAGATAATTTAACAATTCTCCATATTTCATGTTATCACAAAGCTCATACAGATGCAGAAAGACACACTCAAACTAATGTGGGAATCAGCACAGCCTGTTACCTATGTGTGCCACTTGTAAATTTCACCCAAGTTTCACACCAGAAAGGGCTGCAGGAGTGTAAAGGAGCTGCCTGAAGTTAGGGTGGGATTTGACTAAGGACCTCCACCTGATTCTCCATGCAAGGAATATGTTTGAAAGACTCTAACACCATGGATGATTTGCAATTTTGAATGATCTTATGTCATCTGACAGCTTTTTAGCTTTCCTTGGTGCATCTGGGATAGACAAGTCTGGTGACGCAGGTTAAACATCTCAAGGTAGAACACTACTGAAGAGCAATTTTTACAAAATCCTTTTTCTAATATTTATTTATTTATTAAACAAACCTGTGTTAACAGATCAGCACTGAAACTCTGTGGCCTTTATCTAAACTTGGTATTTTCAGAAATTACCTTGCCTTCCCTAGGTAATAGTTGTAGAATGTCAGGGGTGAGAGATCAGGAACCGTAATGTTTCATACAGACAGAGTTTTTAAAATCACCTTTTGCTAAGTATTACAAACCAGTTCTGCCTATTACTAAGGCTGTATCTTAAAAATGGTAATCACCACCTGGCATCCTCCCGAAAACCAACAAAGTAAGGCTGCACTTTACTTTTAGGCAGCACATCAGTAGGAAAAGGATATATCCATGTGCTAATATGGGCAGACACATGGAAAGAGAAAGACATGAAGTAGTTTAGAGGGCATTATGCAATAATTGTTGGCAAGTGTTGGCTTTTTAACAGAAATGGCTTTAGAAATTGGGCAGCAACCCATCAGCCTGCAGGTGCTGAGCAGAGAATAAATTGCTTATCTGTCCCTGCTGTTCATTCTCAGGAGAGATGTGTATCATGTCATTCACTTGCTGATCTCTTCAGACAGGCTTTTCCAATGACAGAATTTTAATGCCAAAGTATTGGTTTACTAATAAGGAAAAACATGGCTGTTCTGAATTGATATTTCTATATACTGAGCACATAGGGATACCCTTGTATAGCCACAAGTAGCAACCATTTTCTAATTAATTAATCCACACATCTCCTCCTTTGGCTACATCTGTATATATCAGTACTGACATCAGATTGTCTGTTAACTTCATCAGAAGTATTTCCTTTCCCCAAATTTCCCAGGGGCTGTATCAATACCTGCTTCCCTAAATAAAAGTGGCAGGCAGATGTAAAGTGAGTATCAACTGTCTCCCCTGTACAGATACCTCTAGTACAGCCAGCAGTTCAAAATAGTTATTAAAAGGTCAGAGATCATTCCGATTGACAAGGCACCAAGTCCAGGTGACACTCATCCAAAAGTGCTAATGGAAATGGAGAAAGAAATTGGAAAACCTGTAGGAGACATTTTGACAAGCTCAGCTGAGTAAAGATCCCTGAAGGCAGACAAAGGACTAACATAAACCACTATTTTAAAAAGACCTAAAAACAAACGGGGAAACACATAGATATAGATACAGACATTTACAGACCAGTATTCAGGAGTATTCTGAGAATTATTTTTATGGCTCAGGACTTTAAAAAGCCAGACTTTGTCAATTTGATACTGCAAGCAGTTGATATGGTTTCAAGAAAATGGTAGTCTCCCCTCTTTTACCTTCTCCATAATCTGTACATCTATGCCTTTGCTTTCTTAGTGGAAGAAAAACTCTGTTAGAGGAATCACATTTAATGAAAAGAGGCTGAAAGGGAACTCTGACACATCAGATGTCAAGAACTGATGTCATTCCTCATGTGTTATTTTATTCAGAAAATCCTACAAGTACTCAGCCAGAGAAGATTCCCTGACTTAAAATCAATACTAAACTCAAGTTCTTTATCCTGCCAGTAACTGTTGTTTGCATGCAAAGCTGATGCATATGCCTTCACTGGCAGAAAAACTAGCAAGAGTGTCCTTATATCAGCAGAAAAACAACTAGCTCAAATGTCTGCTCTTAGCACTTTCATGCAGGGCTGGGTTGGGAGAAGGTGGTAATGGCCACACATCTTCCATCTGAACCTGGAGAGCTGTGAAAGTAATGCAAACCAGCACTTTCAGCTGCAAATCTCTAGACCACAACTGCCTGCATAACTTGTATCAACCCATTGACATGCAAGTCCTTATATAGGTGCCACTTCCTGAAACGGGATGCACGGGTACCTTGTGGGGACAGTGAGGTGTCAGAACTAGAGGTCAGAATGGAAATCATCACAAATACCTATTTAAAGGCAAGTTCTTCAGACAAAATCTGATCCGATTGAAACAAAGAGGTGGAAATTTTGCCACTTCTCTGACCTGCCTAGACTGCATGAATTTGGAAAAACTGGTCAGGAGGGATAGTTTTGCTCAATCCCACACCAGTGAGTATGACACACACACCCCCATAGAGTCATATTCATTTGAAGACTTCAAAAAACTGCAAAAATATCCAAGTTTCCAGCTCTTGTTTCTCAGATGTCTCAACTTTTTCCTGTTAATATGTGAGTCTCCATGCACTGAGCCCTGTCCACACCTGTGGAGGTATGTGTACAGACTGCACCCATGCAAAGGCTTGATTCCCATGTTGCTGAAAACATCCTGGTGATTAGCTGGAAATATCAGCTACAGAGCTACTATACAGTTCACAGCCTCTCTCCTCCTTTGGGATCCCCCATCACAGAGATGGTCAGTGGGGCACAAACCTGCTGAACAAGGAATGTGGAGACCCAGTAGAGGGGAATGGCCACACACCTTGCACACATGGTGCAGTGAGACACAAGCAAAGTCTGTTCTACAGCTCTACATAGAGTTCTTTGAATCCCTTTTTCCTCATTAGTCACTTTGGAATAGAAAAAAAGAAGAAAATGTTGCCTACAGAACGTGAAAAGTTGCTGCTTCTGGGTATAAATAAAGTGACCAAATTTTCAAGGAGCAGAACTGCAGCATTTTTCAGGCAGATTCACACTTTACCACTTGCTAACAGGCAGAAGGTGATCTGTGCCATACTCAATGCATCTTGGTATAGAAAGGCCATGCTCATCAAGGTCAGTGCATGCAGAAGACTCTGACTCTTCACCCACCACACACCTATGTGGTCTTTTTGCAGGAATACTATTCCTGCTTGAAAGCATTCAGGCTACCTGATACTGATTCCTCTTCAAACCCTCTTCCTTTGGAATGGACTGATTTTAGTTTAAAGGACAGAGAGTAAAAAGAAGAGTTACTAAATTCTACAGATCACATGTATTCCAAAATTTCATACAACATGTTCACTTTGTGTTGAAACTGCAATCTAATAATAGAATAATAACATGCTCACCTGAGCTGTGTGGTTTGTTGGCTTTGCAGTTGGCCAGGTGATAGGGGGTATTTGATCACTGTTTGAAAGATCAGTTCTACTTTTGTTCCCCTGGGGTTGCAGGGCCATTTTTAGCTGTATTTTCTAGCCAGCCTTTCCATAGCTTCTGCAGAAGCATGTAATTTCCACCAGCACCTTTAATATCAGTGTTGTTTAATCACCTTCTGAAACGCAATGAAAGGGAATTTAGAAGCAAGTGAAAGTACCTGGATGAATAAAGAATATCCCAATGACAAAGCCTGAATTAATTAGTGTGCCTGCATGCGTGTTGCTTTCTTATAGTCCTGACTATTAAAAATGGGAAAGTGCACAGCACTGGTGGAATCAGAGCTTGAGAACCTCATGAGCTCGCTCAGTGAATCAAAATCACGCAATCCCCTGTGCTAAATAACTTTGTGCTGATTTGCTCTGAAAATGCAGAGACAGTCTCTGCTCCTCGCTTATCCTGTTTATCAACTAAAGTGGACTGGTAGGGAAAGTACCTTTTGCCTTTGAATCAAATTATGAAGGTGATGAAGCAATGTCCAAGAAAAATCTGTTGTTTATCCAGCAGTTGTCACTGCACTAGGTGCTTCTTAGAGGGATGGGGTACCCTCTGCCACCACAAAGCTCTGCCCCCGCCGCATTAACTTGGGATCTCTGAATCCAAATTGGTCCTTTGCTCATGTCAGTCTCAGCTCTGCCTTGGTCCCAATTTTATCTGTTCCTCACATCTTGCCAGCTCACAGCCTGACTGCCCTCAGCCCTCCTTCTCCTTCGCTCTTGGCAGCAATAGCTGCCCCAGGAGAGCTGGGCGAGAGCTATGGCCATTTCATGGGCAGTGCTTCCATGGCAGGAGATGAGATAGGATGCAAGGTGAGCAGGGAGGCAGAGGTGGGGACATAAAGCCAGAAAACTCTTGGTTGGTGTGCTTGGTGAGTGCTAAACCTGCTTGACAAGGTCACAGCCCCAAGTGGACATTTTCCTTTTTTTTTCCTTTTGTTTTAATTACTTTTGAATTCCCCATGGCTTGAGTGCTAAGGCATTAATGGCATTTATTCAATTAATTAACACTCCAAGGATGCAGAAGTCCTACCATTCTCTGCACTGCATTTAGATGTGTTGAACCTACTTCAGTCAGGCAGCAGAACTGAGCAAGAGCCCAGTGGACTTCACACAGGCTGATTCAAACTGATACACCCAGCTGAGCTCAGCTAGGGTTCATGTAGGGCTACCAGCAGCTGCTTAGTGCACATTTCATTACATGTGCCAGTCGGATCAATATTCACAACTATACTTTTGACAATGCTGATTTAAACCCATGTTATGGATTTCAGGAACCTGTAAGACCTTTGTAAAGAAGAGAAACCCCCACGGCCTCCCCAGAAATAATCTTTATCAAAGACATGTAAGGGCAGGCACATACACCAACAAATCTATCTGATAACTACTTCTGCACAGTGCACTGTATTCAGAAAACTCTGAGGAATGCAAGTAGCAACAACATTGAATAACAAATGTCAACAGTAGCTCTACAGCAGCAGCTCTTGTTAGCTGTCAGGAAGGAAGAGAGCAGCAGATGAGCAATGCCCCTTAACAAACTGAGGGTAATGCTGTCCAAAGGGAACCTTGCTCCACCCTATTGCTGTGGAATAGGTTTGAACTTCTTTTTACTGCAGTGACTCAACACTACTATGAAATGGTGCTTCACTTAATTAAGTCAAAACTGAGACTACTATGCATATTAATGAGCATCCTAATGAGCATTAATTTTTGATGTTCCTCGTTAACAAGCATTATAAAACTATGACAAATTTATGTTTGACTGAATGCCAAAATTTGGCTGAGTGTGGTTTAAAATCGCAAATCTGAATGCTTCCCCGTAGGAATAGAACACCATGCATAAATACTGTGAAAGCTTGCAACATCAAAGAGGGAAAATAAATGCCACAACAGGCTATCTTTCACTGCCCTTCTACCTGTGTCAGTGGAAAAGCCCTTGCATCTTTCAAATAGAGGCAATTTAGATTCAAGGAATAAAAAAGAAAGCACTCAACTATCAAATGTAAAAATGAATTATTCTGCTTCCATTGAAAGCAATGGATGTGCTTTAATATCAACAGCTGTGCATGAGCAGAGGTGCCCTCACCCCTCTGAGTTATGTTTGCAAGTCTAGTGAACATGCAGGTTTGTACCTGTTGTCATGACATTGGTGTGAACAAACTAAACATCTGTAAAATAAAGTCTGGCTCATGCAGCACAGAGACAAGATCTAGAGGACAACACACACACATGTATCTAACATGCAGACATGTTAGATACATGTGCTTATTGTTACAAAGGGCTTCCTCAGGCTTCAGCTGCCTGACTTAAGCAATGAGCCATGTGGTTCCGTCACCAAACGCTCCTCTAAAACACACTCTTGATGTGTTTGAGCCTCTGCTGTGTTTTGTTCATTTACAGATAATCAAAGTAGTTTTTCTTTCTTAAATTCCTGCCTTGCTTTTGTGTTCTAATTCTATCACAATCAAGCACCACTTTGAAGATGATAAACACAACACACCAAGTGAGGCTCATCTGCGCTTCTCACACCTCACCGGTTCAGGTGGAACAAACTGGTGGTGCAAGATCTGCATTCCTAAACACATATAAAGAACATGGAGAGGAAAGCTGCAGCGTCAAGGGAACCTGCCCTGCTGGGCTTCCACCTGAAGCCTCCAGTCAGTAGCTTTCTGCTACACTCTACCTTACCCATCTATCCATCCTCTCAGCATGAGATCCCCATCCAAAAGAGAATCAAAATGAGCACCAGCCTGGTAAGCATGTCATAATTCATGTAATTAAAAGTGAGGTTTCATAAAAAGTAACTTTTAAAGTTGGTTTTGGTATTTTTTCCTTCAGAATTTTAAAATAAGCCCCTTTTTGTGAAGTTTTCCTCTTCTGTTTTCCTCAATATTTTCCTCTAGGCATCACCAAGTACTGACATTTTGCATTGTCAAGATCTGGTGTTCAGTAAGAAATTCAACACTGTTGATATATTCCCTCCAAAAAACCCATGATTTCCAAAAGACTGCTTTCTATGAAAAGGCAGCTGATCATAGACAGACCTTGCAGCAGCTAGATAGCCGAGGATGGGATTCATTTTGTGTTAAAGCAGACATCGGAAATGGGTCAGAAGGACGTGTCCCTGTCTCTCTCCATGGAATCCAGAGAGACTGGGGGGCTCTGACTGTCCCTCGGACAGGTAAAGGTGGGTAAAATGAATCCCATCACTACCATGGACCCTATTTGTTTACCACTGTTATCTAAAGCAGAGATGCAGCCAGATTTTAAGCAACATCTGACAGACACTTGTGTATCTGTGGGGCTGAACACACAAAGCAGGTGAATACAGGCTCCGGCCAAATCAACAACAATTATGGTGCACAGTGCTTGGAAGTGGAGAGCTCTGGAAGTACCTGTAAGGGAACACCTGGGAACACCACACCGAGCCTGTGGAACAGCCATCACACTGGGTTATTCGAGTGAACCCGGGTGTACCTACCTGTGCTGGGAGCGCTGGTGCTGCTGCGGGGCTGCAGGGACGCACTGAGGTAGCTGAGGGGCTGCCCCCGACCGGACACAGCCGGTTCCCGCCGGTTCCAACAGCCCCACACCGGGCAGCGCTGAGCCCCTCAGGGGGGTGAGGGAGCCTCAGGAACATGGGTTTAGGAAAGGGCAGCGCAGTGCAGGGAGTGAGGGGAGAAGTGTGAGGAACATCCCCAGGACACCGAGGGGTGGGCAGGTGGAGATGGGACTTCCCTGCGGCCATAGCCAGACCCAGGGGAGCTGGTTTTCCCAACAGGAATTGCAGCCATGGGGGGTCCACACTGGAGCAGGGGAACATGTAAGGAGGGGCCGTTATGGACTGACCACAGCCTCCCACCCCCTGCACCACTCGGGGCTCTGGAAGAGAGAGGGGTCAGGAGTGAAGGAGTTGAGCCTGGGAAGAAGCATGGGATGGGAGGAAGCTGATCTAGTTTTCATCTGTGTTTTTCACCATACAATCACAGAATGGTTTGGGTTGGAAAAGACCTTAGGATCATCCAGTTCCAGCCCCCTGCCATGGGCAGGGATGCCTCACACTAGACCATATAGCCTAAGGTTTTTTCCAACCTGGCCTTGAACGCTGCCAGGGATCCAAGTGTATTTTTAATTGGCAATAAATGAATTTGCACCAAGTCTGTTTTGCCCATGATAGCAATGGGTAAGCAATGTCCCTGCCTTTGCCATCTTCTTTCCTCCCCTTGTCCTGTTGAGGGGAATGAGCGAGCAGCTAGATGGGCACTCGGCAGCCAGACAAGGTCAACCCACTGCCCCACAACACACCCTACACAACGGTGTTCACTGCTCTCTTGTGTTACAACTGTAGTTCCCTGAAGCCCCACGGAAGCCTTTGCGTCTCTGATTACTTGACTTAATTGACATTCCTCTGGCTGTACTTGAATACATTCACTCCCTTCACTGCTCTCACCATTGTTAATAAATTAGAAGTTGGATTATAAAAAACCCCCCTACTAACCTGTCCATACATCAGCCAGTCCTGGATTGTCGGCTGATTTTCTCTGTGATTGCTGACACTTTCGACAGCAGAAATATTTCTGACACTCACACTAAACCAAGCTGGTTGTTTTATACCTGCTGAGCTTCTTACAGCCCTGTCCCTCCAGGTGGGGAGGTGAAAATAATGTTGGCCTTTTCAAGTGATCCATCACAAATTTTCATTTCTATTTTCAGCTTACTCTCTATCGGTGCACCTTTGATTTCAACTTTGATGTGGTTTCCAATAATCAAAATAAGAAATCCAGCATTTTACTGATGTCTTTCAAAACTGTCTTCAAATTATGACAGATGCAGCATTCTAACAGGACAATTCCGAGGGACCTCCTATTAATATTTACACTGCAGAATCTCAGAGCAAAAAAATGGATTAATTTACAACCATTGCTCAGGTCAAAAGGTAATTAGTAATTGGAAAATAATAACACCCTTATTCTTCTGTCAAAGTGAACGGTAACTGACAACAGGATTTTCTAAATACCTTCCATATTATGGAGTATTTTGTGGAGCAGTTATCTTTTTTCATTGGAGCTGTGGAAAAATTGGGTATGACTAGATTAAATGGCAAACCAATAAACACTGAGATAAAAGTCTGCTGTCCCAGGTGAATAATGATGCCTTTTCAGTCACTTTACTCCACCCTGGAATCTATCATAAAAAAAGCTCACGCAGTTGATATTAACCTGAGCAGCTTGAATAGAAATACAGAATCAACTAGCTTGGAAAAGACCTTTAAAATTATCAAGTCCAACCACTGATTAACGTTCAATATCCAACCAATTAATAACATTGGATAACACTGAGGAACACTCCTTCCAGTAATCTTCCTCATACATTTCTGAAAAAGATGGAAAAAGCAACAAGGAATTACAAAAATCATATATTTTCCCAACTGATCTGGAAATATGCTTTTGAAGAAACAACTGATAACCTTTTTTTCCCCAATTTTTGTGTGTTTTACCCCATGATTTGATAGAAGCATAGAGAGCTCTTGGAAATAGCCACTGTGTGCTGCCCAAAAGGGTCTCCCATCTTCAGATGGATGAAATCAGAATTGATGTACCAAGCAACAGATGGCTATTTCATCTCATCAAGGTGTGACTCACTAACTACAAAAGGTATGAGAGAGAAGGTGTTTGTGGAAGGTGGGATGAAGGTTTTCTACCAGGAACAATCTCCTTTCAAGATACCAGGAAATTCTTCCAGCCTCCATCAACCAGCAAAATATAACTTCTGTATGTTGCTTGGAAGTGCAACTAGACATCTCAAAAAAACCCCAAACAACAACAAAAGTATTGCTTTTATCTCAATCAACAGACTTGTGCTGCTTGGGACAGCTCAGATAACCTTCACCTCTGCCAACGTGGGTAGGAATCCAACTCTGGACATACTGGAATTCATTAGTTCACAGATGTCAGGAATCAGGGGCAGCATGGAAAAGAAAAATTCAGAATCCAGACCTGCTCTTTGCACAGGCTCGCATCCATAGACATGAACAGACACCAAAGCAGATCGGCTGCTAGACCAGGTCTCTCCTTCCCTCCACAAAAGCAAAATAGTGAGAGCACCAGGACAGACAATACTCCCTGTCACTACGTACTTCAAAATAAATTGCTGCCTGTCACAGCATGCCAGAACAGGAGGCAGACATCCCACCTAGTGCTGCAGGCTGGGGAAAAGCTGACCCACTGCGTGTCCTTGAGGCCTTTCCCCAGGGACCAGCTCTGCAGTATGATGCTGAGGAAGGTGATGCAGGACCTGCAGACACAGCAAAATGACAGGAATCACCCAATGCCTCAAGAGGGGAAGGCAGCCTGTTCCCGTCCTCAAGCAGCTTCCCGCAGGAGTTAGGAGCAACAGCACATCTGCAAAATCCTGGTAAGCCTGAAGCACAAGCTGCCCTGCTGCCCTTTTCCTTAAGGCAGGCAAAAGGAGTCATCCCTTTCCACCCTTGCCCTCCCAAAGAGAGTCAAGGTTCAGCATAGCCCAATGCCAATGAGCAATAGGGTTATATATAACTGTGTTGGCACTGTATGGATCAAACTGGTTTTTGTCAGCCAGAAATGAAGGGTTCAGTGGTGCATTCTTCACTCCAAGCACATTCCCATTGAAATCTGCCACCAGGCTGCCAGGGCAAGGAGAACAGGATCAGTATCAAAAGCTGTTGTCACTCAAACCTCACCCCACTTAAATACATGTTTATGGGAAGCACCAGAGGCTTGCTCTCACTATAGTCACTGAGAGGTTATGAATAAACTTTAATGAATATTGCCACGGCCCAGGTCAATAGATAAACAATTCTGTTATTTAACATAGCTCTCGGAGTGATTTCTAAAAGTAGAAACACACATTTTATACCTCCTTCTTCACTAACAAACACAAGCTACACCCCTCCATCTCCACCTTGGCAGAGGATGTACATAAAGCCATCTCTCTTCCAGAAATCTTCAAAATGGAGAATATAAATTCTGTCTTCCCCCTAGGGAGCAGGACGCTGTTACTAGAGGAGAGTGCAGTTTGCATATCTGTCAGCTTAATGCTATATGGAAAGTGTCCGTTGACTGAGAAACTTCTGTAAGACAAAGAGCTAGAACAATCTTGCAATAATAGCTCTGAGTGTTTTTCCTTATTTAATATATTTATTCATGATTCAGGCTACCAGTAAGAGTGTGCTAATGAAAAATCATTAGCTGATGATATCAGGCTAGGAGACCTGATCAATAACACAAAGGAGGAACAGAGTATCATACAAGAAGACCTACACAATCAAAGCTGAACATCAAGCATTTGAGAACTATGAGGGTTTTGATGTAAAGTGGAAAATCTAGACAGGACTGAGGAAGAGAAAGACTTGGGTTCACAGGCAAATACAGCACTAGCATTCATGAGTCAGCCAGCTCCAGTAGGGATCCGAATGTATTCATGCAACTCTCCAAAGCACGGGAGAAAATTCCAGGCTAAGAATGGGAATGATTATTGTCTTTAAATATGGCATTAAACAAAATGTCTTGAAGATGTTATTTTTGCCCCCCAAATGAGTGGGTATATATTGACCAAAATGCAAAAACTAGGGGGCAGGAAGAGGTGGAAGTACCAAAGAAGAAGATTCTGGAACAGTCTTCAACTAATTTAAACAGCAGAAAAGGAAATATCTGAGTTTAATACATCTGTGAATGGAAATATTTCATACGATGTGAAAGGAATGATAGCTTCTTGCACTGGTCGGCTGCTGGACAATGCCCTAGAATCCTCTCCCCTGCTCAGCACTCCTGCGCTACAGTGGCAGGAGTCACCTTGAGCTGGATGATGCTGCAGGATTAAGGCCTAAGGGAATTCATCATATTTAATATTAAAGACTTGACTTTGACACAATTTCAATTGACTACAACAAATCAAAGCAAACTCTGCAATAAATGTCTTCATAATGCCTTGTGCTGTAGCTGTAGTTTGAAAGTCCAAAATCAATAAAAACAAAATGGTGACATATGTTTGTATTATTTGGAAAGCTAAATGCATGCAAGGGATCTGTCACCACAGGATTAATAGAGTACAAGATGTTCTGTTTGTTGGGCATCTGATTGTCTGTCTCATAATATGAATTTTGAAATAGCTAGGGATTTCTGCTAGTGCATTTGCAGGTTTATGCTGAATTTCACATTAACAATAAATCATTCTGTATGTATAGTTCTCTTTTTCAATTTACTGCAACATAACTTCATCAATCCACATAGGGAATAGGGACATATGCATAATGAGTAGAAATCTGATAATAAAATATTAAGTAAGACAACGAAACAAAAACATTTGAAATATTAATGCCAAGGCTCTAAGATACCCCTCATTGCCATTCAGCCTACATTTGGTGTGCACATACTTCTTGCATGTGGGTGGTGTGACAGGAAGAGTGTACCAGGTAACTTGCTCTAATGACTGCAAAATAATCTACTTGAAATTAAGAAATCCATTTAATGATGATGTAAATGAAAATAAGATGCATTCCATTGTGAGCTGAAAGACATTACTTTATCTGGTAAAATCACCTTTGACCAAGTAATTATTCACTACATCAGGACCTTTTCCACATCCCAAGTGTTTCACAAATGAACTTGAATGTATTTGTCAAGACTGATCCTTGGCCATCTCCGCAGCTGTCCTAATGAGGCAGAGATGAATTCCAGCACAGCAAGGTCCCCGTGGTGCTGGATGGCTGCACAGCCAGCACTAAGCCTCCACTTAGCATTCCCTTGACTGTCAGCACCCCTTTTCAGCAGACAGTGAAGTGCAGGCTTAAATTTAAGAATATGCTGGCACACGCTTGACAGCAATGGGAACTCTGCGTGCACCTATGCACTTACTTCTGCCCTTGCCTTTTCTGTACCTTCCACAGATTCAGATAGAGGTTCCTGGAATTAGTCCAATCTTGGATACATTTTTTCAATACATCTATATTCAAAACCCATAGGCAAGACTTTTTTAAGATCAAATGCTTTTGGTATTCCACAAAACAGAGCTCTCCCATCCCATGTGTCATGCAAATAAGCTCACGAGTTAAGTAATTCTCCTCAGCTAACTGGGATCATATTTACTTAACTAATGTGAACAGACAAAGGGAAATATACCACTTGCTTGATATGTGCAAAATTTATGGTATGTAGCTAATGTAATATGTTTAATAATTTTATCAAAGTTTCAATCTAGGACAAAAAAAATATATTCACATAATTCCAAGCCATATTATAGCAGTTGCATGCAGTAAGTGATTTAAAGTTTTAATAAATCATTAAATACACTGTACACATATAGGTTTTTCTTTTTAAATAATAATATGCAAAACTTTCAGAGTCATTAACAATTTAGTAAGCTGTTTAAACAAGAGAAGTCTTTGAAATGCTTGGTCTGTGCCTATGCCTTCTAAGCATCATGCAATAATTTATTGTTTCCACAAATTGCTTGTCAGCTAGACCAAAATAAAACTTGTTCTGAAATTAAATCCATTCTGAAAAGTCTCTATGTATACTTTATATCAATGGGCACAGGAAGTAGATGGAATCAGAGCAAATATCTTTTTCATAGAGAAACTGTTAATTTGCCTTGTCTATATCATTAAGACCTATACCATTAAGAAAATATACTCTCCTGCCAGATCATAAGTCTGGATTTTATCTGCAGTGACATAAGCACTCAACAGTAACAATGACCAAGTGGAACATACCAGAGGTGACAGCATAAAGTCAACTGCAGGACACTGCTCATGCTATTTTATGTTTTCAAAAGGTCATCATATATCTTCACCTGCAACCGGGAGTTATTTACCTAGACATCCACCAATTCCACCTCCAACTTAGGCTCAATTTTTGCCAAAAGGAGGGTGAATGAGTAATGAGCTTGACCTTTAGCATTGCAGAGTCATTTTAGCTTTCCCATACTTGAGCTGGAATTGGGTTAGCATGGCACAAATTTGCTATATGTGTGTCTTGGGAAAAGGACACATGGGCAGAGCTGGTAAAAAAACCATTTCCCTCCAGCACAGTAAGGTGAAACAGCACATGGGCAACTCAGGGCTCCACATCTCTTGCCTAGGTATCATGCAAGAAACAGACAGATGGAAGATTCTCTCTAACCACTGCCTAAACTCAGCCACAATTTGCCCTATAATATCAATTTTGTGATGAATGCAGCAGACGGCAGCAGATCAAATGAACTACACATACAAGGGAGGATCCATCAATGATCTCCAGCAAAAACTTCCAAGCATCGGCTTCTCCTTCCTGCCTTCCCACAGTAACCTACAGCTGTGTAACGCTATCTGTGGCCTGTACCCAGTGAAAAACTCCTACTGAGGATAACAGCAGTTTGATTGAATATTGTGACTAAAGACATACGCAGAGCTATAATTTGACACTCAGCTCTAGCTGGTATCAGGGCATAGCCACTATATAAAACCAAATCCCTGAGAAGTCCAGCTGCAGCTTTGAGATTCTGAGTTTAGGAAGAGAGCAGCACTGTGGAAATTTGACCAACACCATGTCTAACTCCATCTGCCTTTATTATCCAAGTGTAGTCATCCAAAAAATTTGCCCTGTAGCTCTCCCCCACTTTTACAGGTAACCGTTTTATAGCTTTTTGTTATGCCACATAATATTTAGTCAATAGAGTGAAAGTTTTATTGCATTTAAAAGTATAATACCAATCCCTAAGTGCCTCTTACCAAGCCAGCTGACAAGTAGCCATTACTGTTTTACATCAAGACTTCCACTGTGGTTTTATCACATTTTGTATTATTTAATATTGTTAAGGAGAAACACAACTACCCTAAAATTTGACCCCATGGATTTTGATACCCAACTCCCACTGTGGTATGTGAAACATCCTATGGAAATCTCTGAAAAGAGTGCAGTGGCTAACCTCATCTAAACTCATGGACTTCAAAACGCTGCACTCACCACTTAATAATTCAGTTCAAGTCCTCTTTTCTGCAATAAATTATAAACCTTGTTGTATAAGAATAAAGTTTAGCTATTTTTAACTGAAGGGGCAATAGCGGTGCTTGTCAGACTTGCTGGTCTCTTAAATACCTACGCTGGCACCTCACAGAGCTGAAGCACTACATCTTGTTCCCAGAGTCACATTGCTTTATTTTGTGTTACTGAAGCATAAGAATGCAACACAATTGACCTGTCACAGCAAAGAAACTAGAAAACAACTTGGGGTTTGAAAATGCAGGTTAAGGAAGAACCTACACGTCTCCAAGTCTGTACCTTTGAAAGCGTGCTGCCTGCAGTTTGGGATGGATTTGTAAGGTGGCTTTGACATTGTATGAACACCCCCAACCAAGCATTATGAGTTATTTTGTTCATTTCACATCCAAGATCCTAAAGCTTTTCAAACATTAAAAGCATGTACTACTGCATATAAACTTGAAATAATAGGGCTCTGAACTCTCATTGCCTGCCATTTAAATTGCAGAATTACTACAGAATTGAAAAGCTTTAGAGATCAAAAATGTTCAGTCTGACTAGGACAGCCATCCAAAACAGAGTGGCATCTGCTAGCAAAGTTAGTGGAAACAAGGGAAAGAGAAATAGTTTTTATAATACAGATATAGAAGCAAATGTGGTTAACACTGTTGCTAACAATGAGCAATGGTGGTAACAGGACTCGTAAGGCTGGGATGATAAGCAAGCATTTGGGAAGAGAATCTTTGGCTCGATGGCAACAAAAGGACTTCCACCAATGGAAGAAGCAACCTTGCAGTGTGCAGATTTCCGGAGCCATGCATCAACATACACGTATGAAACATTCCCGGGGCCACAGAAGCATTTTAATCCTATTCTCTTTAAGTTTTTGGACCTGCAAAAAATGAGATCAGGAATCCAACACTGAATTTAGACAATGCTAATATTTCTAATTACCGTATATAATATACCTAACTGTGTATATATATATGTCATAGAATTTGGCACATGGTGTCATAAACACGTTCTCTCTAACCTACATCCCGCAGGTCTCAACAACAATTTCTGGACTCAGTAGTAAATTAAACTGACCACAATCCAGGTTAAGAATCTATAGCAGATGAAAATAAAGTGGAATAGACTGCCAGTCATTAGGCATTCCAGCATAAATGCTGGAGTAAACTTGCAAGCAAATTTGCAAGGATCAACTTGATTCAAAGCACTGCTGGAAAAAAGGTTACCTTTATGAAGCTGAAGTCTTATTTGGGTTGTAACAAGTTATATTTTCTGTGTTTCAGATGTTTTGGAAAGATCTCTGAAGACAATGTGGTGCTTAATAGAGAGGTTTGTTCTTAGTTACCACATATATTTTTGTTCTAATTTCCTTGTAATTGATTCACAGTGTCTCTGGGCATTATAAGCCAGTTTTTCACTACACAGTGTGCCACAATCTCTTATTAATATCAATAAGAGATATGTAAGCTTCAAAAACCACTCAGCATTTGGCAGGATTAGGACAACTTGACAAAATGAACATTGAAATAGCCTTTCAAAAGAAACTTGTAGCACTTAGCACTGCAGCTGCACGTTACGTGTTGTTTGCATGCCTTGCTGAATCTTAACCACAAACTTCATTAAATATGATTCCCTACAGAGGAGAATGAGTTTTCATCTTACCTGCATACATTATAATTTTGAGGCCAATTGAGGATGTACATTTCCTGAAGAAGCAAGGGAGATAACTCCAGCTGAGTTGGGAAGGTAAAGCAAAAAAATCAGGAGAGACAGAAGCAAAGTACTGCATCACTAATGCAGTGACATCCACCAAACAGATCGAAACAGGCTAAAAAAACCCAACAAATGGAAGTCTGAAAGCACAGTGTGGAGCTATGGGTCCAGGCCCTTATAGAAGAGTTATACTATACAAAGGAAATAAAACACCATTTGACTGACACTACTCACTATGTCGTCCATTACAGTGGTGCTGCCGGACAACACTTAGGACAGATTGAGCCTCATGCAAGTTGTCTTCCAAATGTGAGTACCTAAGTTATGATGTTCTGTCCCTATTTCAACACTCAAGTGGCACTGAAGTGGATATTTGTAACTCACAGTCTCACTCATTTCCACCAATATGCAGAAATGGGAATCCTCAGGCACCCACATTTACAAATTAAGCAAACATTATTCTATAACAAATGACTGCATACTTGGAAACTATTTTAAAGCAATCCGGAAAAAAAAAGCCTACAGGGGCTCCACAGATTTATTGAGAAACAAAAACAACATTAAACCACCAAACAATGAGAAAAAATAACATCATTTCCCATATGTTCGATGTGCAAAATGGATATGCAGCCCTTTAGGTAGCAATAATAATAAAGAAAAGTCATCTGGGTCAAATGGCATATTTCTATTTATTATTAACATTATTTAAACTTGACTTAAGGTGTACAGAGTGCTTGAAAAACAAATAAAAACCTGACAGATCCCTTCCCTGAAAATCATACAATCTGAAATAGGAGAATCAATGCACAACAACTGTTAAGTTTTTGCAGTGAGGTAAAATGTCACAATTACAAAAACACAAAACCCAAACCAAAACCAAAACCAAAACAACACATTTCAAAGATTTTGGCTATGAACTGAAAGGCTAATTTAAGTTTTTTTCATTTTATTACAGAGCCAGCAGCAGTCTGGGTTCAGATGGGCTCCAATGCTGACACAGCTAAAGCTACAAACAGGAATAGCTCTAATTCTACGAAGAAAACATAAATGAAAAAGAAGCCCTATAAAACAAAAGAAACCTCAGATCTCATTTGTTGGGTGCCAGCAGTGCAATGTGTGTGTTTCAGAGAAGCCCAGGTGGAGCGAGCCAGAGTTTCAAAGGCAAAGCAGGTCTCAGATGATCCCCTACTGTTAAACTAACACCGAGTTTTTTGTGAACTACATGTCAGTTATTGCTACCAAAAGTGTCAAATCCTGGCTGGGTTTTTCTCAGGGTATTGGCTGGCTCACTCCTCTGAACAAGACCTCTCTCCTCTGTCCTTGGCCCTGAGCCTCCAGGCTCATGCTTTCAGGGAGTTTCTAAACAAATTTTGACATTGTCACAAGCCCAGTGGGACTGACCCCATGAGGGTGTTCCCCTCATGCCTACTGCACCCATAATGAGCCCTTGTGCTCAAGGGGATGACAGCAGGGCACAGAGCCTCTTCAATGCAGACATACCAGATGACAGCAGTGGGTTTGGGGGGCTAGAGACCTCTGCAAATGTCATGTGTTGAAACCTGAAAAACACATGCAAGGGCACTTAACTGCTCAAATATCAGGTAAGACTTCACTGAGTGAGCCCAACACAGTAAAGCCTGTTTTAACAAAAAAAAAAACAAATAAAAACATATGCAAACAGCCAAAATCTCTGTCATGGGAAATATCTGATAGCTTTCCACATATACAAAAACTAATTTCTGATGCTCCGGAAGATGTGAAAGAAATCCAGAAAGGATAGAAGTGTTACAATTTTACTGTAAGAACCAAAGGACATGGACTGCTAGGAGGAAAGTTTGCTGGAATTACAAACATGGTATAAAGGTGCACACACACACATAAATATATAAAACTGAAAATGACACACTAAAACATTCCTCTTCTTTTATACATCCAATTTTTTTCAATATTTCTCCAACTGTAAACCCTGACAGTACCTTCTAGGTGAAATAAGATATTCTAGTCATCAAATTTACATGACCAAACAAGCTAGAAAATAAACTCACTAATATACAGCAGTTAATGGATTTTCTTTGATGACAAAGAATGGATACAGATATAGTGACAGCATTTAATTGAGCACCATAGTTCACAAAAACATCCACAAAACAACTGAGTGCAACCACCTAATATTATATTCCCATGTCAAATCGAAACCTCTTTTCTCCAGCCCCCCAAAGGTTTGTTACAGTGTATTTTTAGCATGGTTCAGAAAACTCACTTCTCTCTTTTACTGTCTGTGCTAGAGCTAAATGAAACACCACCAAGGAAGGAATTTGCCTCAGGTTATTTTATGCAGTCTTTTTGAATGCTAAGGGCAAAAATACAAGCAGAATTATGAAGAATTCAATACAGCAATACAGCTCACTTCCACAGTGAATGAAATGTGGAAGTGTTCACCTAGTGAGCAGTATGTAACTGCTAAGAGTTGGACACTCAGCCCAAAACATGCATGTACACTTGGCAGGTTCTAACCCACAAATGGGCAAGACTAACACCCCTCCTTTTCCGATCATGGTGACTCTGAAGTGCTGAGATTGAAGTCTGCCTTCCTCTGTGGCTTTATATATAGAAGGTTACTTCCCTTGGTGGCAGCCATCATATCAGTTTCTACTTGGGTCCACAGCTACAGGAGCCAAAGTAAGTTTGATTTTCTCCTTGAGCTGGGCAGCCCCCGATGTAACACAGGCTACATAAACCAGCGTGGTTACCTTAACATCCCACTCCATAGACTTATGCCAGCAGAAGAGCTTGTCTCACATACCTATTTTTCCTACCACCTCCGTATTAAAACACGAAGCATGCAGAAATAATTTACATCTACAGAAGTGTGATGCATAAAAAATAATTAAAACATTAAATCTTTCCAAATAAATGTGATGTACACAATTAAACTCAGCATTTAGTGTAGGGAAAAAAGTCCCCTCAGACTAATCTTACTGATATCCAAAACCAGTTTTCAGGTATTCTAATCTACTTTTGTGACATCATCATAGTTTTCTCCACCTTGTTATGACCCTCTCCCCAGGAGCCTGCATTAACTGGTCCACACTACTGGAAGCATTACCTCCAGCTATGATTTTATTCCTCTCAGTAATATTTTTAATGATGAATATGCATAAAGTATCCAACATTTCAGCTCAGATTTACACAATACCTCTGCCATCTCCTACATGCAAGTGTATTTCTCTGAATTGGATCTCTGAACATAATGCAAGAACATTTTGCTTACAAAAAAAGCTTGTTTATTAGCAGCACAAAATTGTCATTTTTTTCTGCCCCACTTGTAAATACCAAGCGACATTAACATGAACTTGCCAAATAGAGGGCATGGTGGACAGTGGGCTATTTTCCTTCTGATTCTTCAACAGGAGACCAAAAGGATAAATACAAATTAAGCATGGTGGGAAGAGTTACTATTCATTCTTGCAACTCACTCCTGGCTCCAAAGAGGAGGATGTGAACGTGCACAGCCACAGCCAGAGTCCCTTTATTATCTCAGCCTTGAGTCCAGCCATGTTTGCCAGCTTGACTTTGCAGGAGAATGCTTTGGCTCATCTTGTGAAAAATATATTGCCAGGCTATATATTTTAAATGCTGTCTACTCTCCTTGTAAGATTCAAGACCTAATCAATCCTTTATGTTATAACCAGGTGTAAGTCATAAAGGGGTTGTTATTCCAAAATTTTATAGGGTGAGGTGCTTAGATACTCATGCGGCAGAGGGGTACATAAACAGCCCACTGTGCCCTCGTGATTTCAGGTACCCCTGCCAAGATTTCTACCTACTGGTCAATTTTAAATGTTTTCAGTTACTCTCACCCCACTGGTTTCAGATTCTAGAGTTACGTCTGCTGCTGGTTTATAAAAGCAAAATTCTCCAGCCACAGAAAGATCCAAATAACACTCACCAGGATATTTCAGCTTGGAGGCCAAAGCTCACTGTTGGCACATTGTAGCACTGAGTTTGTCTTTACACCCTTGATCTGGAGAATTGAGGGTAGAAATTAGACTAGAATTACAAAGAAAATTTTACAGAATGTGCAGTTTGTAAAAGGTCAGATTATAAAGACAATAATCTACTCTTTAAAAGAAACTCGGAAGCAATAACAAAATACAGCAGTTCAAAATATACGTCTACCTCACTGTTAAATCACCAAAGCGTCAAGGCAACAACAAATGAATGTTAACTAATTTTGTATAAGCACTTTCAAATTCATACTTATTTCAGGGTAAGACCACTTGTTTCAGTTTAGATTAAATCACTGAAGTATAATTTAAAATGAGAAGCCCCATACAGATTTACCTAAACTCATTTCACTACCAAGTTAAACAAATGCAATGAATTATTGCAAAGAATGAAACTTTTTTTGTTTGAGAAGTACAATGTAATTTTACGTAGCCTAACTTATGATTTGTCTTCCCATTCACTCTGTGCACTGCAGAATCCCATCTAAGCATGTTTCAGTTTTATTAGAAACTGGGTGCCCCACTTACATTTGTTGGAACACTTGGCTTCTTGAAGATCTTTCCCTGCCAAATTGCTAAACAGGCCCATAAGCTCTGCCTAACAGGGAGAAGATGAAAGCCCAAGGGGGCTGTCAGGAAGTAACAATACTTGCACAATACCACACATTTAACTTGTCCTGCACACCCACTGAATGATACATCCCGAGGAATGACCCCAACTACTTCACCTGCTAAACAGTCATTTCAGAAGTCTCTGGGTTGAAAACCTGAATGGATTCCTTAATAAGTGGAATTTTTATGCACATTTTGCCTCTGCAGTCAGTGTTCGAGCTGCCCTCTTGTGAATTTCCTGCAGTGGGCTGTGCTCCTCTCACCGAATTCCAGCAAATCACTGCAGTCCCACACAGCAAGGCCAACCTTTGGTGGTCTCACTCTGCTATTTTTGTCCTAGGTGATTCTGCCTCCCATGTAATTTGTCAAAGTAGTTGTAACTCAAAGGATCCAGTTCCCACCCACACAGATTGAAAAAAATTTAGGGCAAGACAAGATACCAGGTATCCAGAGTGCTATTCCCATTATCTTGATAAAATAGCAGGGACACACATTCTGCCTGTCACAATTAAGGTGATAAATGCCTGTTTCTTTGAGGCTTGTTTGAAAGTCAATTATGCAGATTATTTCTAGAATACAGACAGATGGTGTTTTCCCTCATACGAGACAATCAAGTTGAACTTTGATATGTGCATAAAAATACTGTAATTCGTCAAGCTCCAATGGGGCCATTTTATCACAGATAACCAAAAGACTATATGGATTTTTGTATTTGCCTCTTTTCGATTAACACAGCCTATGTCCCTTTTTATTCAGAATTTCTTTTTTTTTAGTGGAAGCTTTGCTGTGTTTCATCTTGCAGCCAAATATTGATCTTTCAGTTTAGTCTTCGGTTTTGATTAACGCAGAAGGTTGCCAAGTGAGAGGCTTTTTGTTTGTTTTCTGTTAATTCTTTTTTTATTATTCACTTGCTGCAGTAAATCTTGCTTTTATTGTCCAACCACTGAAAAGAACAAATGGATTGATTTGAGCAGCTAAATAATTTACAATACGGAGCTTTTTGGAAAGACTGATGCAATGTTGACCTTCATTTTTTCCCCCTTCTCTTGTTGACAATAGAACATTTTTGATTGACTTGAAAGGAAAAAAAAGAAGATTGATTTTGACATGTTAATCATAGTTTAATTCAACAAGAGCTTTAGAAAATGAGTGTTTAGTGAGACATGTTTTTTAACAAAAGAAAAATAAGCTGTTCTAAATACAAGAATTATTACAAATATTTTTCTTGTCATTTCCATTCTCTATCAGGACAAATTTCATGTTCCTATTTAAAAACTGAGTTATACTTATTTTTTATTCACAAATGTTCTGACCACCTGAATTTCTTTTCTTCAACTCCATAATAGGTTTGCTAAGCAATAAGAATAAATAAAAGGTTCTGACAAATGTAGGAAAGGGTAGTCTGAAACAGGCTGCAGGAGACAAAGATCCTGTTTCTTGTAGAAACTTTTTATATCATTGTGGGCAAATGACTTGGGCTCCCAGGAAAACGCAACCAAGTCAAAGACCTAGCTCCAGTCCAAGCCAATCCAGTCCAATCCAATCCAGGGATGCCTTGCACCTGCTTCCAAAGCAGCACAAGACCTCATCAAGGGTATAAATATTAACCAACAATATCTGAAGTCAATAATAGATGCTGTCTTACTTCTCTGAGGCTGTGTTGAACAAAGTGAGGTAAATAACACCTGCTTAATCAAGGAATGTGTTGAGGTCTCCAGGTGAGAAGCGCAATGAATAAACAAGGTATTATTAAGATAACTTTTAAGATACTGGATGTCATCTTCATCAGCACTACTTAATGTATATTGCACAAATCAGTACAATCCTGTAGGGTTAAATCCAGCCAGATGTTAAGCCAACAGGTGTTTAGATGGAACATTTTACCTGCTTGAGCTGTAAGAGGTGTGCGGTTGATTGTTAAGGTCCACAAGGAGGCATGGACATCAGTCACCAAAACCCACATTTCTGTAGAACATATAAACATGCATTTCAAACAACTGCTCTCCTCAATCTACTTGCCCAAGTACTTGCATTACCTAAAAGTTTCTTTCAGCATTTCTCAGTAAGCACATGCTGACTTTTGAGACTGTGCTCTAAACAAGTTTTGCCAAGTCAGAAAGTTGCTCTCACAATATTAATATTACCAGCTCTGACCCCATCCACTTTCCAAACAACAAAACACTGAGCAGCAACCAAACAACCACACTGGGCTGGGGCACTTACCACTGAATCTGTCAGTATTTTTACTATCTTTTCTGTTATGGTGATTGTTTAATGCCTCTGGACATGTAATATCTTCACTGAAGACAATGCAGTTACTCCAGATTTTCACTGGTATCACTAAGGAAAAAGAAAATATTGGCTCCATATCAATAAAATACTGTATAAGGCTGGTAATAAATATTCAAGTTCTCCCTTGTGAGTGTACTACTTCATTTTCACTCCAGTGGAATGTAATATCAGCAAGTACTCGGGGGTCTGGTAATTCACGTGTTATAACACACCTGCCAGATACACACGTGTACTAGTTACATATGCTAAAGATTATTTTTGTATTCTCTTAGAATACAAACTAAATTAGGCCAATATCTCAGAAAGGTTCTGGTCCCCCAAATAAACAATATTCAATATCACTAGAAGTAGTGAAAGCTGTGGATATGCTTAACTGTTTTGGACTGAAGCCTAAATTAGACTTCCAAATAGAATAACATATGTCTTAAATGTTAAGCTACATCCAAAGTCAACACTGTCCTTATGGACCACTTTGTTTCAGGCAGTTGCATTTTTTAATTAAATCATAACTTTAACACAACACAATCTCTCTTCCAGTCATCACCTACTTACAATCCCAACAGAAAAATGCCCTAAAAAATGAGCAAGTTTTGTGTATTTCAATTATCAACTCCTATTATCTTCATTCTATTCACATGTTACTGAGACTAATAATTTTCCTTGTATGAATAACATTCTGTGTGCATGGTAAGCACAAATGTATTCTAGGACTCCTTATTTCCATGATTTTTGCTGCTCACAAAAAAATAAATGTGCAAATGTGGTGAGGTTTCTGTAAAGATCAAGAAGGCTAAACAATAACAGGCTATACCAGGTTTGGACATGCAGAAACCACGTGAAGTCTGAAAAACTTACACGATCTGTAGATCTGTAAAAGGAAAGGCACCAGATTTTAGTGAAAGCCTTTTTGTAGCAAGTCCAAGCTGGAAACAAGACATGAGGTGCTGGACCATATCCTGAGAAGGGCAACAAAGATGGTGAAGGCTCTACAGCACAAGTCTTGTGATAAGCAGCTGAGGGAACTAGAGCTTTTTAGCCTGGAAAAAAGGAGGGGGGATCTTATTGCTCCCTACAACTACCTGAAAGGAGGTGGGGGTCAGTCTTTTCTCCCAAGTAATAAATGATAAGAGAAAATAACACAGAGTTGTACCAGGGGTGGTTTAGACTGGATGTTACAAGAAATTTCTTACCCAAAAGGGTTGTCAAGCCCTGGAACAGGCTGCCCAGAGAAGTGGTGGAGTCACCATCCCTGGAGGTATTTAAAAGATGTGTAGATGTGGCACTCAGCGACATGGTTTAGTGATGGACTTGGTAGTGCTGGGTTAATGAGCTTAAAGATCTTTTCCAATCTAAACAATTCTACAATATAAAATGAGATCTAGCACTAATTTGTATAATTCAGTAAATCTCAGTAATGGCAATGAACTTACTATGTCAACAGAAGACCTCAGCATGTGCCTAAACTTCATTTCCACTGTCTGCATTCATGAATTTGGCTCTGTAGCATATTTTAATGTTTCCCCCTCCTTGTACCTGCTGTTTGCCACAACATTACCTCATGCCTCTGTATGCAAAACACAAGGAGAGTGAATGCAAGAACATCCCACTTCTACTTGGAAACATACATTGTAGTGCCTTAGTATTTTCAGGAGAAAAAGTACAGAGCATGACCAGATGAGCATACACTAGCAGAGAAGGCATATACAAGACAACAAATTTTCAACTTCTTTTTAAAAGCACATTGTAGGCGGGAGAAGATGCTAGTGATGAGCGTTTTCAATAAACCAAAGTCATTATCATCAAGTAAAGGAACCAAAAAATTGTTGAACCTTGCACATCCTTAAAGCTACTTGTGCTCTTTTCAATTGTGTTTAAGTTTGCAAGGACAAATCAGAGCTGTGAAACTAACAATTTCACTTTTAAGGGTGTCCTTGAAAGACTGCAGCCATACATAAATAAGTTACAGGATACAAAAGAAAGCCATGTAAACAGCAAAAAAAATCAGGGTGAGTGCTAGCAATTGAAAACACACATGCAACAGCTGCAAAATAAATTACTATAGTCAAAGCCACTCCTCAGACTCAAGAGCTCATATGGCAGTCTTTTAAAGGTCAACACTGAAGTCAGTCGCATTGGAAAAGAAGTCCAAGAATATGAAATCCAGCATTCAAATTATTTCTTTGCCCAGGGGTCCTTATTAGAAAGATAATCTCTTTTCTATCACTGTTTAATAACATATCATTACTTTGTGAAGTGTTTTAAAATACCCAGAGTACGAAAGATTATATTTAACACAAATTCATTCTATTCCATCCCAAACAACACGTGAAAATCTGGAAAGAATAGGATAAAGATGTTAATTTTACTGACAATTTTGTAACACGCCTTGAGAGAGAGAAAACAGCCATAACACCAAAATTACATTGTAACTACAGGCTATTTTATCACATGAAAAGTACCAAGTGATGATAATTTCTCCACTGATTTTAATTAAGCTTTTTGGTGACTCCCTCACACAGGCTCCTTCCCACCCTCTTTGCTATTAAAAAACCTAAAATTGGAGTTACCCCCCAAGTGAATTTTGCCAAATGCTCGCAGTTCCAGTGTCAGAGCCATGCATTGCATAATGGAAAGTTTACATGAAAAGTCAAGGTTTTGATGAATGTCACACTTGAAAGCCAATTAAGTGGGCTGAAAGGAAGACACAGTTTCCCATTGTCTAATTGCCTCACAGCACCTTCAAGGTAATAAATTTGTCACATTGAATTATTAATGAGAACCGAATATTTGACTTGCAGCCTTGAATAGAAAGTAGTTCATTATCAGCTGGCATTGTTCCTTCCAAATAAAAAAGGGCACCATGGGAGTTAAGGAAAAGGTGTCAGATAAAGCTTTTCCTTGCATCACTGTCTCACACAGTGAATACACATTTTGGTTTAGCATCCTGTAAAAATTCCAATAAGGCAGAAAAATAATGGCGCATCTAATTCCTAATTCTCTTTGGCCTTTGCTGCCTGACAAATAAACTTCCATCTGGATTCCCCCAAACACACTCTTTTAGTGTATCACTTCACAACACAAAGGTTGTAAAAATTTTAAAATTGGCTACATAAAAGTACACGGAGCACAATAAAGCAGAGGCCAGTTTTAGGTTTATGTGGCTTTTAAAGGCTTTCTGCCTTATCTCCTCTGCAAAGGATTGTTCATGCACGTGGGGGGAGGCAGGTAGGTCAGTATATTTATTCTTACTCCACAGTTGCTGAAGCAAAGTTAATGCACTTGAAAAAGCATTCATCTCAGCACAGGAGACCTTTTAATGGTGAAGGACTCTTCTATGTATCCTATGCACAACGAAAGAATTCAAACCAAAATGAAATCTAGGCCCTTGATTTGTTGCTACATCTGCATCTGAAAAGGGAATTACAAAATAGAGTACATGTGGGCATATCTTTGCCTTTTCAACAGCCCAGACTCTGGCCATGCAATGCCTGGGACCTCTTATGAGTTGGGGATGGGCACAGCAAAACAGACCTAAATGTAAGGAAACAGAAGCCTACTTTAGATTGCATCGCTATCAGTCAGAAAGGGTCCATGTCCTCTCTCTTCCACATCCTTGTGCTTGTGAGCACTGTGGCTCACACTGCACAAGGTGACTATTCTCTTGCATTTCCTAAATGGAGAAAAAGGAATGCAAAATAGGAAAGGGGCAAAATCATGAGCTACCAAATATGGCTTTAAAAAGAAAAAATGTGCAAAATGATACTTATTCATGGAAATAATTATGGTCCTCTTTCCTTTCTTCTGTTCACAAGAGTGAAAATTCAAGAGAATAGCGAGAACAGCATAAAATACTGAGTGCTGGTACTGGTTGTCCAAGAAGAGTTTGGATCCTGTTTACCCCCTGGATACTACTGTTCTGTAAAGAGCACCATAGGTTAGTGCACCCCACACTTACTGCTTTTTCTTTTTGAAAGATGTCATTAGCTGGGAGGAGAATTCCTTGCATTCAAAAGGTACCTGAGGGGAAAAGGAGAGAGGAAAGAGGCAATCTGTCTCTGTTCTTATCATAGAGAACTAGAAGAAAACACAAGGCCTGCTAACACATGGAAATTGAGCACATGCTCATAGACAGCCATCACTTGAACAGACATTTTCTGGAATAGTTTTTATTTCTACAGAAAGAGCCTAAAATCAGAAATTTGAATCACAGGGCTCCAGTTCATGAATTCAGGAGGATTTGTTCATAACTCCAAGACAGCAAACCCTTTCCTCTGATCTCAAGATCAATAAAATCGGCTTCCTTGGTTCCTGACCATTGCAGAACTCAAATGATCCGCCAAAAGTGTCTTTAAAACATCCTCATCCATGTTTCATACTAGGAGTCTCCTGGTGATATTTAAAAGCAATAATACTACATGCTTAACAGCTGTTTCCATAAACAGGTAATCATTGCCAATGATTATAAACTCCCACGGAGTGCAGAGTGTCAATAGTCTGCTCCTCACCTAAATTATATTTACTCACTCCAAAAAAACCCCCAAAACCTAAAAACATCTTAGAGCTCATATCACTCCAATCTGAACACAGCTACTGTGATTTGGGGAATGAAAGCAGAAAGATGGGAGGACAGGCCTGGAAGGAAGCTCCTGACAGTCAGAACCTGAATTTTCAGCTATACTATTACAGCATCATTCAATGCATTCTGGTACCACGATGCACAGAAGAGCAATGGAGAAACCAAATGCTGTGTACGGAGCTTGCAATGCAGCAGCTTTGGACATTAACATTTCTGTTTGTGTGGGGCTTGGCTGCAGTCATGTGTAAAGACCAAATCGTGTTCTCCTTGGGCAGAAGCTAAAGTGTTGTTAAGACTCTTTTGAGATGCAACATTTGCCAGAGAGGTTTGTTGATCTAAAGAGGTGCTTGAAGGGCCTATTCCAAATACTAGAGTGAGCCCTTAGCAAGAAATGTCTCAGATGCCGGCATTTCTGGCACGTTATCAGAACTTTGTAGAGATGAGAACGCCTTGGGGCTTCAGCAGCTTGAATTTTGCAATGCATTTGACTCGGTGCCTTTCATGTGTGTACCAATAAGACCTGTAGTAGAAACCTTAGAAGTAAATGAATAAGACAGGGAGATTTAGAGATTTGGGCATATAATTACTATAGCAACATGTGTTCTTTCTTGCACTACACCATGAGATCTTCTATTAGGCATGCTGCAGTAAACCAAATAAATCACAGGTCACAAAACACAGCAATAAATCCTGCCCATATTAAATTGCAAAGTAATTAAAACTGGTATGGTATTTACATTTCAAATTCACTAATAACATCAGAAAAAATTCTGATTAGAAGTGCATCCAAAGCAGCCTCTGTAGTGTTTCTTCAACCAATCCTAACATGACGCCCTGCTTTTTCCGGCAGGGTCAGACATATAAATGTTTTTAGATGCATAAACATGCAGCAAGCTCTTCCTAAGGCTTTATCAGAGTTCCTTGCTTGGGTAGATCACCGATAACACAATTTCACGTGTTAGTGAAATAATCAAACACTTAAAGTCCACTCTACAAAACCCCACCAAAATGGGCATCTTCATCTAATTAAGTTTTTGTAAACACCAAACAGCACTATTTAAACTGCTTATTGGCTACTTGAGTTTTCTTGGTCTCACCTCCATCCAGAGTCAATCCAAACAACAAAAGAAAAACAAGATGTAGCCCCCAGTGTTACTGTACATGTCTTGTTCAAGGGCTTGAGTGATTCCAGACCTTATACTTCCAGTGTGACTTGCACATAGAAAACCCCAATCCCTCAAAATCTTCCAGGCTAGAATCTTTCATTAGTGCTGAAACAACAAGCAAAAAAATTGATTCACTCCTATAAAACCTGACAAGACACTAGTGAAATACTCATTATTATCCCTGACTTATAGGGCAAGTCAAGCCATTAGTCATCCTTGTCTTAATATACTCTTACTATAGATAGCAAACCTTTTTCATCCTGTTTCAGAGTAAAGAATCTGCAACAGCTGATACCCTAAAATTAAACTCAATCTTTCATTACACATGGGGTAGATTTTATTACTCCATTGCTTTTCATGTTGGTCACCTGGCAGTAGTTACGCATCCTCAGAAATCAGGATGCAGCAATTAGATATCCTACATTAGGCGATGATATTCCTCAGTCCCGTTCCTGCACTCAGTGCAGTGACTCCCAGTACAACACCAAGCCACTTTTAAAGAGCAGCCAACACCTCCCAGCAACCTATGAAAAATGTCCTAGTTTGAAACAATTTTGCCTCTGTGTGATGTATGTTCTGTTTTTCCTCTCCCCTCGCTCTTCATTACTACCAACATTTGCATGAAAAATAGCATCTTCCTTCTTCAGAAAGTTCATCCACCCCTGCTGCTGCTATTTTTTTTTCCTCTGCACTTGAACTCATAATCCTCTCTTTGTGCAGCTACAACAGGATGCTGTGAAAATGACTGTGGCATCAGCAAAGAGAAGAAAATGTAGCTGCTGATGAGTTCTCAGGAGGAAGGCTGGGTGCCAGCGTTGTCCCTGGTAATCAGCACAGAAACCAAATGGGCAGCTGCCAACATCTACAATTTTGCTACCCTCAATAGTAGTTCTCTCACTGTCAGCGTTCACAGCTGTAAGCAGGCTGGAGTTCCTGCAGGCAGCAGTATAACTTTCTCTGCAGTGTCACACACAACCCAGAGTAAGATAACTTCTGCACCTTCACTCACAGGGATGGCACAGATGACCAGAACCTCTGGAGATGCCAGTCCCAAGTCAGATACAAGTAGGCATCATCATGGGTACGCGAGACAACCAATGCAACACATTCTCTTCAGCATCCTTGCCCAAATCCTTTCAGGAAATGGCTGCAGCAATCATTTTTCTCACTCATTGCTTTTTATTCTGCAGATGTGGCTGAGTGCTGTCTCTCACCCCTTTCTTTCCCCTCTGTGCCATGGGCCATCTGGTACCTGTGCAAACACCTTTCTCCCTCACCTTGCAAAGGGACCACCTGCAAAATCATCCCAGAGCCTAACTCACTCTTCCCAGCCTCTTTCTCAATTCCTCGGTGACAACAAAGAGCCTCACAAGTTACTCCTAATGGCTGATATCACCCTGTGTTTCCCCTGTGCTGTTAAGGACTGCATCCATCAGTTGCTTCCTGCCCTAGACTGTGTCTTCTTTTGGACAATCACCAAAAGAAGTTTTGTCCACTGGGATTCTGGTGCATGAATAATACTCCAGCTTTCTTTGGTAGCAGAAACAGTGCACATGAATAATAAGCAGTGGTGAAATGTGAAAAGCAGAGGCATATGCTTATTTGACTCATCTCTCACTGCTTTTGCTGGCTTTTAATCCCTAAACATCAAGCCAAACAATGAAATTATCTTTATGATGAAATAAGATCTGTGGGACTCAGTCCAGTCATTTCTCCTTGTGTAAAACTAATACATAAAAATGTTTCTAGCATAGGGCTGGAGCACTCAACTTCCCAGGGAGAATGTTATTTCTGCAAGAGTGGGGCCGAGGAAATTTACCCCATCACAGAGGGAGCAAGAACCACCTACGTGAGGAAAAAGCTTAGCCCAGAGCCATGTAAGTGGTGCACAGACCTTGTGCTGGCCCTCAGCAGGGGCTGAATTTCTCCCAGCATGCCCATTCCCACGCAAAGACACAAAGCACGCAGCTATCAAAGTGCCTGCCCCAAAGCATCACTGCAGCCATCAAATTGCTATTCTCTACTTTGCTTTTCCAGGATGCAATTACTCAGATTACATTATGGCTCCAGAAGAAAGTGGGGGGAAAAAAGTCAACAGGAGCTACCGCATGCTGTAAATCCTCAAAAGACGCCTTTGTCAGTCATGCTGTGCCTTTTCCTTTCTTAGGAGGAGCTACCTTGTTTTCTGTTCCTCCCACCTTCTTATCAGGATTACTGTAATCGTTTGATTAATCCTTTCTATGCAGTGGACAAAAACATCAATCATTTTAACCAAATGTTTTAGGAGTTAAGTTTAGCTTTCAAAAGGTGGCTATTTCCATGAAATATGTTATTATTCGTAATGGCTTTAAAACAGAATCTGTTTTCCCCAGATGCCTGAGCACAAGTTGAGAGCTCTTTCATCTTCTGGTGTTCACCCATTTTATTTTTCTACACATGGTGGGCTGTATTCATCCAAGCAGCTTTATAAAATATAAGGGATCCATATAAAATGAAGCTGATTTACTGAGCAAGTATAGTCTCCTCATATCCAGTAACATATGAATAGCAAAGGTAGATGGGGAGAAGAGAGCAGCAACTGAAATCCAGCCACCAGAAAAAGCTGAAATATTGCAAAAGGAGAGAGAAGAAACAGCGAAAAGCCACAGGTCCAAACATCTCTGCTTGTAGTAATTATGCTTGTGAATTAACAAAGAAATAAATCAATGCGTAAGAGATTAATTGTGTCTTTGTCTCTTGAGGTGAAAGACATTCCTAAAGCCAAAAAATTGCCAGCTCTGGTGGATGTGAATGCGTCCTGCTCCATGGGGCTCTACTTCAGCCAGGCCATTTCACTTTGCTCCACACAACTGTTTTACAGCTGGAAAGACTGAGGCTGTGACCCAGGACAGATCCCTGAGCAGTCCAGACATGAGTGCAAAGGCAAGTATAAGCCACATGAAGGAGCACATCAGCAGGCAGAGAACCAGTGAGCTCATCACCGCATGGTGAGCATGATCACCTTCTGCTAATTCACTCCACTTGCTTTAACAAAACCAGTTTGGGTGGTGGGAGATGAGACTCCAGAGCTCTGCCCATGCCTTCTTGTTACAGTTTTCCCCTCACCAGTTATAATGCAATAAACACAAATGCAGAAAAGATACTTTAAGGAAAATCAATGTGTTTAAACTAATACATCAATGTAATTCAAACAGCCTGAGTCAACTGCCTATAGTAAATTAAGTTTAAAATTTTAACAAACTTATGTAAAACTGGTGGTGTCTGACAAATTGAATTACGATAGTAATACGTCACTCAAAAACATTATTGATAGTGACAGGAAGATATTGAATTTAAATTATTCATTTTTATTGATTAAGCAGTATGTCTTCACCAAGAATAGGGCAAAACATTGGACAGACATTCAAGATTCATATTTTAGCTCCTGGAATAAATAGCTGTCAATCCACCCATGCTGGGCTTTTGCGCATTCCCCTGTAGTGGATCAAGTCAGCATTAAAATTTCACCTGTGGGGAACTATTCACCCACACCTCCTGTAGCAAACATCAAGCTGCAAAACACATTTTCACCTTCCAGAGATCATTTTAAAAGCTGCTTCTATGAAGATGCATGGGCTGCTTTTCCCCACCCTGCAGTTCAGGGCAGGCATCTGACACAGGTGAAGCACCTTGGCTCAGCATCGGCAACAAGATAATATCCCCTACTGCTAATTCCCCTAGTCCAGTAGTAGGAAGAAGATTTCAGCTGAAGACTGGACCTCCAAGTCACTTGACAAAGCTAGTCTGGGCTGCATTTCCTGCCAGCAGCACTGATATCCCAAACAAAATGAAAGGAGTAATTGCTTTCTGAGCTGTAAGACTGATCCAAGCCACACAGAGAATACTGACCTTAAGCAGCTCTAACACGTGTACACTGAGAAGAAAAATAATCAGGGAACAGAAAGTCAGCTTGGCTTCAATAACCAATGTGTACTTCTTCCCCTCAAACTATTACCTGTAAAGGGTCCTGGGGATTGTTATTTCATTTAAGCTTCCTAGTTTCCTTGGGCAACTTCTGTCTTCTGAGGTTTTCGGTACAATGGCACTGGACATCATACATATAATGGGAAAGAAATCTGTGCCAGCAGAGAAGGTGAAAGCAACATAATACATTTTAAAACTTCACCCAGCCCAAACCCAAGCAACATCTCCTATGGGAAGGAAGTCTCTTACATCCAGACATTTGTCTTTTATATTTTTTAAAGACCTTCACCCATGGTACCTTTCAAATGCCTATGAAGTCCTCAGCTTTCCTCTACTGTAAAAGAGGGAATGTCAGGCTGATAGTTTGGATGTTTGTGCTGCTCATATTTTTGCTTATCTGCACAGTCTTAAGGCCTGAAGGAAAATAAGTCAACATATATGTATATCTGAGTGATCTTCATGCATAATGAAGGACTGCAGAGCTGGTGGGTGCAGCCTTCAGCTGCAGGAACTCACTCTCACATTAGAGCATGGAGAACGAAGCCATCTCTTCATCTACATGTCCTAGGTAACCTGGCAACCTACCAGTGGACTGTGCACATCGTTAACATGGACATGAATAGATGTCAAATAAACCTTTCATCATCATAATGCAATTTCAGTGGATCTGTGGGAGAATTTGAAGTTCTCTCCCAACATAATATTACAACGGATTTAAGTCCGTGAGGATTTAAGTCCTCATAGCTTGAGCACACATTGTTACCAACATTACTACTGTAAGATTAGCCAGCCTGTAAAACCAAACTCTATTGTTATTCCAAATGGGCAATATCAGTGTGCGAGTGTCAATGAGGAGAAGAGTTTGCACTCACACATTTAGGATCTCAAGCCATGATCAGAATTAGCTTATTGCTAAGGCAACAGAGCAGACTGCTCTCTGCATACTGCACGTGGTGAAGTCCAAGGTAGGAGCAACTCATTAGTTAGTCCCAGGACACTCAGCTCAACATAACCAAAACCAGCCTGGGAGATCAGTTTTATCATTAGCCAGTGGTTCCCCCTATGTTATGTCTTCCTATTTAATGTTAATGTTTAATTTTGTCTTCCAAAGGAAGGTATTCACTCCTGGTCTGAATTGTCAAGAGGGAATGGAAATGTAGTGCAACAGCTATGTGTCAATGAGATGTTGGAGCACTAATATAGGAGCAGCACACTTTATTCTTTTCCCTGGTCTGCAGAACAAGTAAATAAGATTATATTAAAATTCTACAAAGTTAACAATCAAACCTGTTTAGATACCAGGTTGATGTATGAGGTTTTCTTCAGAAAAAAACTTCACCTGCTTCCAGTTGACATTTTTATTTCTTTTACATGAAGAAAAAGTGTCTTTTGGTACAAGAAAGTTCAGACTACTCCTGGATTATTTCTGTCTACTTGAAAGAAAAAGGAATTTGTTTTATACACTTGACCTTTGATAAACTACAATACAGTAAATCCTTTTCATTTCCCTCTCTCTGCTGAATGTGTATTTGGGCCAGTGTAAATACAGCACCTTTCAGCAGCTCTGGGAAACTTCAACAAGAGACCATGGAAAATTAGTTTGTTCCTAGCATTACTGTACCCTTGCTTAAAAGCCCTCTGTGATCCATCAGAAAAATACATCAAATAAAGAACCTCAATGTTTAAATGATTCACAGCCACTCTACCAAAAAGCAATGAATCTAAGATATTTCAATACCTGTTA
This sequence comes from Coracopsis vasa, assembly GCA_026283785.1. NCBI lineage: Eukaryota > Metazoa > Chordata > Aves > Psittaciformes > Psittacidae > Coracopsis > Coracopsis vasa. Next base: position 7,193 of record JANHGB010011143.1, on the reverse strand, counting down.
ACATCTTAACATCCAATTTAAATGTCCCCTTCCTAAAAGCCCCAGTTTTAACACATTTCAGCTATTCAATGGAAAGATTCTGAACCATGAAATCAAGCGGAACTTCTCAGTCCTAATCTCCTGCCAATATTTCACAACTCATCGCCTTCATACCAAATACACAGTGGAAACCTGTAGAAAACGCTTTTGATCAATACCTGAAGGTCTATAACATTGAATTAAAAACTGGGACAAGAATTTTGGATACTTATTTAAATCCAGAAGCTACACCCTCTATTTTGTGGGCAGCACTGAATGAAATCTGTGTCTCTCTGACTTCCAGTCACTGCAGACTCCTGTTAGCAAGACTTTCTTATTAGCCAGAACTCACCATATACACTGCTGAGTTACACCGCCATCTTGGTCATGGCAGAAAATTAGCTCAGGAAGCCTAAGAATGGACATAAAAGATGTTTTTCTGTTAACAAACAGGTGAATAACAGCCTGTAGCTGGCAAGAGGGATGAGCGAAAAATAGATGGGATTTGGGGGAAAGGAAAGAAGTTTTATCCCATTCCTCCAACTGAAAAAAATCTCTATTTCCATGGTGAAAAATTTCCAGGCATTTCTGAATGTCTTCAGAAAAAAAAATAAATAAAAAGAATGTAATCCTGTTGATAACCTTCCTTTTATCTTCCACCTAACCAGAACTGCCTTGTGCCAAGTCTCTTATAAGAGAACAAAGTCAGCGAGCCCTTCCTCTGCAAGATTGTTTTGCTACGTGCTAGCCAGTATTTCCTGAATCTTTATATTTCCATGACAGTGAATTTCAGGGAAGAGACTATAGGAAAAATTTTTAACAATTTTAGATAATTTTCTTAATTATTCAACAAACTCTGTTCTCGTGTTCACAGCTTTACTGTTCCGCACATCTGTCCTGTTATCCAGAGATCAATGCTAAAAATAAAAGCAGCTCTCCAGTATTCAGGAAGTAAGTCCTATGCAGAAAACCACACTAAAAAGACATAAACCTGCTGGGTGCAACTCTCAGATGCAGAAATGTCCAGCTGAAAGCATCCATATAGCTCAGCTACATGATGGTGCCTCTAATTACATCATCACACACAACATTTCTGAAAAGATTCGCTTTATCAGGAGTCCAAGGCATAATGCATACAGGCAACTGGTCAACATTGCCCATGATTACTTCTGTGCTGTATACGCATTATATGCTGTACAGCCTCTGTAATGAATGCTTTGCATACTCATTACTGCTCTAAATTAAGGCAGAAAACAAAATGCAGTATGTGACTTCAGAATGCAAACACTTAGAAGGACCAAGACTGTCTAGTCCTAGCACCAGCTTTCTGTTTTGCCTTAATCGCTCTAGCTTATCACCCGAAGTTTCCTCAGCATCATCTATATTTTCTACAGTTGTTATTTTTTCCCAGTGATGAAAGACTTTCCATCACACAGAGCTATTTCCTAGACAGCAGCAGATGCTCTGTCTTGCACTATGTGCTCTCTGCAAAGTCACTGAAAGCTGCAGGTCTCTGTGCCGATTGGGGCTTTACCTTCGCTGCCAAAACCCAGCACTGCTTTAATGCAGTATAACTCTACTCTGGAGGAGACCCAGCACTGTCATTTTATCACGAGGAAAACTGCAGGGAGGTAAATACAGCACTGACCTCTCCCAGTGAAGACCAGCTCCTCTATGTTGCCATTAGGGTTTTACATTGGAACAGTTAATGCTGGCAGAGCTGGTGCAGGGCGGAGGTGAAGGATGCAGCTGCCAGGATGCTGCCTGTAGGAGAGGACAGCTTGTCTGCATTGCATTTGCCCAAAGAGAGATGAGATGGACTATTTCAAACCTATACAGCTTACCGCTCTGTGAGAAGACGGAAAGACGTGGGCACAGGGATCAGCTCTGCCCTGCTACAGCCACTGCGTCCTACCTCAGCCTTTGAGACCCTTCTTGCTAGGGCCTGACACCACTTTTCTGTGCCAGCACAAGCAAAACTTGTTTTTCTTCCCTTCTCCTTCTCCCTTTTGAAGCTGTGTTCTCTTCCTCAGCAAGCTGGAGACACAAGAGGGAAACAGGAAAGAATGCTACTTCTGATGGAGATAAGGAAATGCAAAGCAGGATTTCCACAAGTCCCAGATGAGATGAGGGAAGGAAGGGAAACCCTAAAGTGGGAAGAAGGGAAGCCCTGCAAAACCCAAGCCCTGCAGAAACCATATTCCCCCATAGCACCCTGTTCTTATACGGAACCTACTCTATTGCCACTGCAAAACACAGTCCCCAGGGCAAGGAAGCCATGAGAGAGCTGTCATTGCACTGCAGTGACAGCAAGCACAAGCCACACAAACACCTTTTCTGACAGTGAAAACATAGCTAATGCTATTCTTATTTAGAAACATAAATGTAAGGGTTGTGATTGGAAAGTACCAGCAACAAACAACTTGCCAACCTGCATTGTGTGTGTCAGTGGCAGCGCTGGAATAGGATTTCAGGAACACCAGCTGCAGGCTTTAGCAAGCAGAGAGTGCCCTCCCCTGTGCCTTGCAGGATGGATTTACCAGCGCACAAAACTGGGAAGCAGGGTTTGCTTTATTTATCTTTCACCCTTGACACCTGTGCTACAAACTATATGCTGCACCTCTAAGGTGAAAGCAACATGAAATTCAAATCACCATAAGCAGCCTGAGCTGATGATGTTTAGTCCCACCAGCGCTGCCTTTAGGGCTTCAGATTCAACTATGCACAAAAAAATTAACACGAAAATCTTGTAATTCAGGTAAATAGAAAAGTGGCTTTGCCCAAGTACAAACAAAACTCACTATTGTTCACTGTTCTGGCTACATGATGAGTTTTGGCATCACTAACTGGGAAATTGTTTTGGAAGATAAGACTTCTGGCAATTCGTCCTGTTCTTTCATAAGGATTGTGTGAAATTTGCTCTTGATTTCACACAACACTAAAGACAAGGGAATAGCAAGCACTGCTAAGAAAACTAAATGACAGCTCATCCACTTATAACAAATTCTCATTGCTGATGGAGGTACTCATGAATTTAGCTGAAAGTTATTTGCAAACAATGTCTATTTCTGAGGTTGTAGCGCTCAGCACCATTTCTCTTAATCACTTCAGACACATTCCATATTATTTGTGGTCCCAAATGACACCGGGAAATTAACTCTCAGTCTTCCTTAAAGAAAACGTGCCAAGCAATAGAATTAAATGCTTCACATTTATATTACAGCACCCAGGCATCTGAAGTAACCAATCCAGTGCATGCAATGACATGGTGGGAATAATACTCACAAATACCTACAAGGGACCAGAACTTCCTCAGACAGATTTTGCTCTCCCTCCAGTGTCCTTGTTTAAAAATCTAAGGGAGCTCCTGAACTTCGAAGAACCTTTATCAGCCCACGCTGATAGAAAGCCAGCCCCAGCATGGGTGGTGTGAGGGACTTTTAGAGAGGAACAGAAACAAATCCCCATTTTCAAGGACCTCTCACCACAAAATATCTGTCAGCCTGGAGGGGTATGAAAGGTCCAGGTGACCCAGAATAGGAGCAAAATGCCAGCCCTCATTCATCCCTTCCTCCAGTATTTGCCTACGCTCCCTACAACACAATGGCTACACATAGTATGTTTTGACCCATGCAACAATTCTCTTAATATGCTCAGTAGCGTCAGGTAGGAGCATCCATGAGGTACTCTGGAAAGATAATGAAATCTGCCCACCAGAAAGGCTGAGAAATTGCTGTCCTTCGGATGTGTCATATTTACTCTCCAGGGCTGTTTCCTTTTCGAAGCAGTGTGTGGGCAGGAATAACTTTCCTTCTGCGTGCAGGTCCAAACTTACAATCCATGGGCAAATTTATAACAGTGATTTGATACCAAAAGATAGAGACTGGAAATTAACTCTTCCTGGCTTCAAAGCCACTAGATTCCTGCCTTTAGGCCTCTACATCTTCTAATGATCTGCCCCCATGAGCCAGCCTGGGTGGAACACAAAGGCGGAAAGAAAAAATACTAAATACAAGGCTGCTTCTTAAGCAGGCTTTCTTCAAAGACACAGTTACCTCACCTCAACAGGTCTCACATTGTACTAGAGCTCATCACCAGCTGGGAAAACTCTTTTAAAGTCCATCTCTTCCCACAGAGAGTGGTGGAAAGATGACTGGACAGAGGGCAAAACCTTAAAATATATTATCATCTCTTCACATTCATTTGAAGTCAGACTGCTCAGTCTGTCTTATCTCCCTGTTTTATTTGCAACCTGCAAGCATCTCCACCAGCAGATTTGAATGCACATAGACGTCTGGGGAATAGGTATTCTTCAGACACATTTGAATGAAAACAAGGCAATATTATGCACAGATCAGAGACTCTGCAGCTCATCAGCAGCTATTATGACTAAGTAGGAAACTACAGACAGACAGAGAGACATACAGATGCAGCTACTCCATCAGGATAAGGGTGCTGCAGTGACAGGGCTACACAGCCATGACAGTGAGGGTACCCATGCCAGGTACCATGTGCTCCACAATGCATGGTGAGACACAGTGAGTAATTGGAGCAGATCAAAGAGAGGTAAAGCATAAACACAGACATTATATCTATAGTGATGGACAGCTGCCATGGAGGAAGAGCTGTTCCATAGGCACCATGGCACAGACTCATTAAAAAAAAAAAAAAAAATCAGTGTTTTTTTCTTAAAAAATCCTTTTCTTTTTCTTTCAAATGCCAATCTTACTGAAGAAGTGTGATACCAGGCAGAGCAGTCTAGTGGTCTGCTAGCAGGATTACAGTATACTAACTTGTTAGGAATAGCATAAGATAATGCTTTATTCATCAACTCACAGCCTTAAATAGGTTTCTACAAATAATCCAATCAAGTAATAAATTATTTGTAAAGAGGCTATAACTAATGAAAATGAAAAGGGCTGAATTCACAGAATGTTATGAATTGGTCTAATAGCACTTGATGACACTCAACAAGAAAATTAGCCACATGAAAAATGGATGAAGTCACTGTCACAGAATCATAGAAGCACTGAGGTTAAAAAAGACCTTTAAGGCCATCAGGTCCAACCGATAACCTGGCACTGCAAAATTCACCACTAAACCATGTCCCCGAGTGCCACATCCACACTTCTTTTAAATGCCTCCAGGGATGGCGACTCCAGCATTTCCCTGGGCAACCTGTTCCAATGCCTGACAACCCTTTCAGGGAAAAATTGTCTCCTAATATCCAATATAAACCTCCCCTAGTGCAGCCTGAGGCCATTTCCTCTTGTCCTATCACTTGTTACGCTGGGAGAAGAGACCAACCCCCATCTCGCTACAACCTCATTTCAGGTAGTTACAGAGAATGATAAGGTTTCCCCTGAGTCTCCTCTGCTCCAGACTAAACCCCCCCAGGTCCTTCAGCCATTCCTCATCACACTTGTGCTCCAGACTCCTCACAAGTTGCCCTTTGTTGCCCTTCTCTGGACACGCACAAGCACCTCAAGGTCTCTCTTGTAGTGAGGGGCACAAAACTGAACATAAGATTTGAGGTGCAGCCTCACCAGTGCCAAGAACAGGGGAATGATCCCTGCCCTAATCCTGCTGGTGCTAATACAAGACAGGATTGTACCCACTTGGGCATAAGCTGGCTCAGGTCCTTTTCCATTGGGCAGCTTTTCAGCCACTCTTCCCCAAGTTTGTAGCCTTGCATGGAGTTGTGATCCAAGTGGAGGACCCAGCACTTTGCCTTGTTGAACTTTATACAGTTGTGCTCAGCCCATTGATCCATCCTGTCCAGATCCCTCTGCAGAGCCTTCCTACCCTCCAGCAGATCAACACTCCCACCCAACTTGGTGTCATCAGCAAACTTGCTGAGGGTGCACTTGGTCCCCTCATCCAGATCATTGGTAGAGATATTAAACAGAACTGGCCCCAACATCGAGCCCTGGGGAACACCACTTGTGACCAGCCACCAACTGGAATTAACTCCATTCACCACCATTCTTTGGGCTTGGCAATCAGACACTTCTTTAGCCAGCAGCAACTGTCAAAGCAGAAGATCTGGAAAAAGAATTAGTGTTGAGGATTCTTTCACTTTTCATTATTAACTTGATCAATTGATGGCCAGATCAAATCAAACCCAAAAATGGAAGCACTGACTTGATTAAAACAGCCATGAAAAGGTTAAAGGCTCCTTAATTGTCTTACAACTCAGCATAAGATTTAAGAGAAAAGTGTCACACATGAAAGATGAGCATCAGGAGATAAATAGAGCAAGGGTTAGGCTGGCCTTTTAATCAGTATATCAGGCCTGAAGACAAGGACTTGGCACAGAGATGAATGTGACACACTAGCTTTCTCAGTAGACAAGATCCATTAGGACCCTCCATAACCACATTTCTATTAACATCTGTCTTTTTCATCTGGTTCTACATCTGCAGTATTAAGGAGACAATTACTTATGTACCTTTCCAAAACATTAGGAGAACTATCAAATGCAAACCACCACCCAATCTTCAGGTAGGACATGGCAATAAATATCTCCAAAGTACAGGCAACAGACAGAAAAAAGCAGAGATTTTAGCATTTTTAATGTATTGACTAGCAAGGAATGATATCATGGGTGTCTGTCTGCAGCTGTTTCAATTCATTGGTATAACTGTCAGCACTGAATCCAAGCAAAGCAAAAAATGTGACACCTTTCAGCCAAACTTAATAGGAATTTAAATGGGTTGAAACAGAATCAGCAATTGAAGCATCTCAGTGCTTAGAAAAAAATTACTTATTGTGATACCACACTAAGAGTGACATGAACCAATAAGTCACCAAAGTCAACACTGTTTAGGAGATAATGTAAAAATATATAGCTTTGCAGTTGTTTGGAAGCGTGTCATGGGGGTGTTTGATACACCTGACAGCCATTACTTTGTGTAGGCTCAGAGAAATTTTACATTTATTTCAGACTCATTATCCCAAATAAGTTATTAACTTCCATGATGCTTAGTTACCGAATTAGCTAAACTGTGCATATAAAAGGCCAACTGGCCTTAAACACACCAGCAACTGTTTTCTCTGTCACCTGCAGTAAGAATTTACATCTGAACTATGTAAATCATTAGAAACACACCTGAAATCAGAGCAATACTTTTTCATTCTGCAGATCTTGGCACAGAGAAGTTGCTTCAGATCAG
>JANHGB010011142.1:26797-51233 GCA_026283785.1 Coracopsis vasa | reverse complement strand
GGGCAGGATCACCTCCTTCAACCTGCTGGTCACGCTCCTTTTGATGCAGCCCAGGATACGGTTGGCTTTCTGGGCTGTGAGCACACACTGCTGGCTCATGTTCATTTTCTCATCAACCAACACCCCGAAGTCCTTCTCTGCAGGGCTGCTCTGAATCTCTTCTCTGCCCTTCTCTTATTTGTCAAGCAGATTTCTACACTGCAGGAAATAAGTCACAAAAAATTTGGGTCACTCTTGCTGGGTGTGAGTCAATAGGAACTACAGCTCTCTCAGTTTCCTGTTTCCCTCCCCTATTTCCTTTAGAAGTGAAGAGTAGAACAAGAAAAGTTCTTTCAAAACATGAATAAGTATTAAAGAAATCTATAGAGAGGGCAGAAAGGTGGTTGTGGCTCTATTAAACACATGTGCAAATGAAAGGACTGCCCTAGTCTAATGAAGTGTTGAATACACAAAAGTGGTGGAATTTATAGTAGAAGCCAGGCCACGTCAGGAGTGATTTTGCTCTAGCAAGGAAAAATAGTTTAGACTAGAGAGTGACTATAAATAATATGAATGAGTAGGAGGAAGTAGTAGTGCTAAACTCTTGCCTTTTGAGAACCTAGATTTTTAAGTGTTCTGGCTCTATCTCTGGAAATAGTATCAATAGTAAAAAATAAATAATATGTAAGCTAGTAATAGGAACTCACACTTTTAAATGAATGTGAGCTTCACAATGTGCATTTCAGTACCTGACTCATGGACCTCCCTCTCTTGCCTTCTGAAAGGAAGCAACTGATCACAGCTCTGACAGAACCAATAAAGACCTTTCCTTATTTTACTCTGCAAATGATGCGAAGACCATGTTCTTCTGATTCTTAAAGTACCAGACCACTCTGCTATACATGTATTTGTGCAAACACTTGTAATTAAATCTGATGAGCACATTGGTCACAGAAGAGGAGTATTTTGAACACTGTCATGTTTTACTGCTTTTCTTCTGTCTGTCAGATATGTGGGAGTATGTATCTGCTGTAAAGAAGTTATAGGCAATGAATGGAATATAAATTATGCTTTTCATCATTACTGATGACAACAGCATGGAAAGGTCTAATGATTCTGTGATTCTGTGAAAGATACAGTGACATGCAGAGAGCAAGAAGAACACTGTGCATGAAAAAGACTGTGGTAATGAGAAGGGTCATCACAACTGTTTTTTAAATATGTAAAATGGCATTGCAAGAAGTCAGAGGATAAGATGTCCTCCATATCTGAAGGAAATAGGATTTGGGGTAACAGACATAAATTGTAGCAAGAGATATTCTATACAGACATAACAGGGAGAAAAGGTAAAATGCCAGCATTTTCAAAGTGATTATTATGAAGAAATTGAAAATATTCACTGGAGAGGTCATAATGTCTGTGTCATAGAATATCTTTAAGTAGAATCTAGACACCTCTTTACCCCGCCTGTAGGCAACGATGGACCAGAAGATACCTTGAATTCCTTCTTGCACTCCAATTCAATGATTTTCATGCACTTGGTGGTACTTCTCTTGCCTTTTAAAAATGGAAAAAGCATATCCTTCACGTAGCCTCTTTTTCACTTTAGTTCTGCATTAAACACCTCTCAGCAGATGTTTCAGATCAGCTTTCCCCAAGACTGAATGATAACCTAAATCCTACTTTGACATACTTAGGCCTGCCTTTGCAACTCTGTCATACATTTTAATTTCTGAATTGCATGTGATTTTTTCTGTCACATGTCATACACGTAAGCATATGTTGGGTCATTGGATATGCAAAATGTAAAAGCAATTTAAAAATGCACCTACATAAGTAAATAATTTTTATAAAGAAATAATGTACTGCTGTTCTTCAGGATTTTTGTTCATATGTTACTGGAGTAAGTTAAAACACTTCTCAGTCACCAGTATGAACATATATGTATTCATAGAAGAGAAGAACTAGAAATGAAATGAAAAAAAATAATTCATAGCCAAATATTCTTAGTCAATGTGTAGGTTTCAGGTTATGAAGTTAGTTGTAAATTTTGTAGCCAACTCATGCACTTTTCATGATACAAGCAAAACAGTACATCGGGCCATACTGAAATTTTGAATGCGATGTAGATTATCTTATTTCAAGATAAATGTTTGGCAACTTCTGGCAAACCCAAGACATAGTAACCTTAGGTTATAAAACAATTGAAAGAAGACTACATTCCAACCTAAAAGGGTGTCATTTAAGGAATCTATGGATATTTTTATTACCAGATTACCTTTTAAAAATTTAAGCACAAATGTGTAATTCTCGTCTTTAGTAAATTCTCCTGCTGGTTTTAAGCAGCAGTACCTGAGCAAAAGTTGTTTTACAACTTTTAGTCTCTGTACTCTGGAAAGCATTTACACAGCTTAGCATTGAAAGAAACAGATAAAGCCACTCCTTTGCGCCGCCTCCCCACCTGCCACAATTTCCTGAGGTTTAAAAGTAGTATACTCACACATCTCAGTGCAGAAACTACACAGAGGTTTTCCTCCTGATCCATTCTCATTTTTCTTATTTGTACACTGATCCACTCAAGCAGAAGGAAATTGTGTCCTACATGTGACCTCAAAGTTTAGACAAATAATTTTCTTCCCTTTCTTTGATAGGCTAAAACATCCATGCAAATATGAGCATCTAGAAGATAGCTGAGATCTGTACTTTATGTATCTACAGCTTGTGGGTTTCAATTTTCATCTCTGATAGAATGATTGCAGTCTACTGGATTTTGGATCAAAATCTGATATCATTCCAGAATCAAGTTATGCTTGTGTAAGTGAAATCAGATTTGAGACTTATATGACATTACATAGTATTAAAAGAAACTTATTCGCCTTACTGTGACCATCATTCTGAGATGCATTGTGCACTCTTGGTATGTGTGCATATCAACAGCTAAAAATATATTCTGACTATTCTCTGAATATTCTGATTAGCCTCTTTTGAGGCCATAAATGTTAGGTAATGCACTACCACCCCATCCCAAGTGTGCACAGAGGTAATGAAAACCCCTGTCTTCTGCTTTCTTTGCCAAAGCATAGGCTGAGCACATTCTCCATTCTGAAGTGGGAAACGATAGTGGGCTGTGGGATACAGCAATGAGCCTGAGCTTTGTATTTTCTTTCTGTTCTTTTACCTGTATCTACTTTGAACCACTTGAAAAGGATATGTAGAATTAAAACAAACAAATTGTTACTTTTTACAGTGGAGAACACTATTGCTTGTTATCTCAGGTGATTGCCAAATATCTACCCTCCACATTTAAAGAAAAAAGAAGACAGCTTACCCCTCCAAAACAAAGGCTGCATGTGCCCTGGTGGAAGAGCCACTAACAATGTCACGGCTCTTATGACTCTAGAGTTTTGACATCAGGTTGAATTAAGTCTGGGGACATTTGGGATGCCTGTCTCTTCTAGTACCTACAAATGCAATACATAGCCTTTACAGACTTAATTGCCCTAGTTCTACTTACATTAAAAGATATGCCACTTAGGATTTGAAAATGGTGAAGCTAAAAAGCTGGGTTTAGGAGAAAATGCAGTGAGTGCATTATGTAGTTTAGGAAAAATACCAAAGGAATTTGGGAAAACCTGTGTGTGTAGCTATAGCAGAGTTTACTTTTGGGGAAGCTGAAGCGTGATACACCTGCCATAAGTTCCCATAATTTTGCTGTCTTGTAGGCTAAAATGGCTGGAAATAAATAAGAATTTTTCTTAGGCACATTATGGAATTATTAATCAATACTAATAAAGTACTATTAAAAATCTAGAATGGACAAAAGAGGCAAAATTCTCTTACTGTGAAAACACCCACAGAATTTAAAGGGATGCAGTTGTTTCAGAATGTGAATATAAAGCATGATACTGTAGTTAGAGGTGACAGGTGAACAATAAACTAGCCAAGATTCATATTTAGGGGTCTATATGCAGTCATATCATCTGTGAAATATAGTTTGAGCAATAAGGCTTTTCATATATTCATGACAACTCTGAATTATACAGATTAATTTACTTCTATCCTCCCATCAAACTCTGAAGTGACTCTCTACCCACGGAATGTTCAGAAAATAGTCAAATCTTATTACTTTATAGACATGTTTTCCTCTAAGAAAAATAAATAGTTCTGAGAAATTGTTGTGTAATATCCAGTGCATCCTCTGAGAAGGAGGAAGTGGAGGTATCTGAACACAATTTAAAACTTCAATAAACACTACTTATCACCTTACTTATAACACTTTTCATGGGTATGCAATCGTAACAATCACAGGCTAGTTTGATCATCACAGAAAGATTTGGGTTTGAAGGGACCTTAAAGATCACCCAGTTCCAGCCCCCTGCCACAACAGGGATGCCTTCCGCTAGACCAGGTTGCTCAAAGCCCTGTCCAACCTGGCTTTGAACACTTCCAGGGATGGGGCAGCCACAGCCTCTCTGGGCAACCTGTGCCAGTTCCTCACCACCATCACAGTACAAATCACAGTTGATGTACAAAGTCTCTGAGGAAGGTTGGATTTTATAGTTCAAAATGCAAATTACATTTAAGCGTCTATCATAGCATTTGCTTTATTTTTCAATTTTAGGTAAATCTTGAAACTACTTCTCTGAAAAAGCAATTAAGAACTCCAAAATAATCACTGTTAAGGAGTAATGATTATGACTGCTCAAGTAGCCTGTGGCCATGTTTGCCAAAATTGTCTTCAGTGTGCTTAGAGACATGGAGATTTTCAAATCATTATTAGCACAGCAGAAAAAAAACCCTGACTTCACTGGGACTGTTGCCTCCTTCTTTGAACATGTCAATCTCTTTTCTTAGAAAGGACGAAAACTCTGGTTTTTAAAATATTACTTTAAGACAAGATTGACATCTTTTCCCATGTATATAAATAAATGCATGTGATATACCGCCCTTGGATTTACTGTTCTTCTGTCTGTTTTGCTGGGTGTTTGCTAGGAGGATACAGTGAATGCAGAAGGACTCAAACACTCATGCTTTTAACCTCACACTTCTGCTCAGCTTGAAGATCCACAGTAGGTTTGTGCTGATAACATCCCAGACATGTCCTATGGCTACATAGGTGCAATACTCTCAGCACAGGGCTGTTAAGTATTCCTACTCTTTTCTACTAAATCAGCCTTCTCCTATCTTTCGTGCTGTGACTTGGCTTTCAAGACATCTCAGTCCTTGTTTTTTGCCAACATGAAGTGTCCTTTTGAGTTTTATCCTATTGTCTTGCTGGGACGGTGTTCATGGAGGCTGGTAGCGTTCTGGTGTTGAGTCTTGGTGTTGAGTCTTAGTGTTGAGTCCTACTTCTGCCTCAGGGGACTTTGGCCCATTTCTACCAGGTGAGTATGGCTTTTGGGCACTCAAAGCTGGATTTTCTCAGCCCCAGAAACCGAAGCACTTGTGTTTTAGCCTTAGCTAGCCTTTAGATTGGGAATTGGGTGCTAGTTGTCCCATTTCTGGATGAGTGCTCGATATACGAAACTGCCTTTGCACTAGGTTTCTTCTCTCACTTTCTCCACTCTTTCTCTACCCCTGTAAGCAGTGGGGACCCAGTAAAGTCCGTAACTCAGTGTTATGAATCCCATCAGTCAGCAAACTTTCTGCTAAGTTTTGCAGTTTGCTGAAGTGTGCTGGCCTGCCTCATGAATCTGGCCTGCCTCGCTGAGTCCGGCTCACCAGCTCAAGAACAAAGACCTTATTTCTTCTTGAGGCCCTGCAGAACGTGGCCTAGGAATCCGTGGGATGCGGTGACGTGTTGTGGTCTCTTTTTCTCTTGATTTTTAACAAAATAATTATTCTTTTTTATTCAAGCATTTTCCAAAGCACAAGCTAAACAACCTTTTTCATTTTTTTCTTAGTTCTTTGGTGTGCCTGAGTGAGTCACGCTGATAGAAGAGCTCAAGGCCAGTGCCGTGCCAGATGCTTGCCCTCAGCATGAGTACTGCATGTAGATGGTCCGTGTCACTGGGAATGAGACGTATATCTGCCCTTGCAGGTGAGCCAGAAGAAAACTGATCATGGATATTCCGAAAAAAGGAAAATAATTGAAAATCTTCTGCTAGCCAGATTTTTCCTGTAGCTGTAAAGTGCAAGAATTCCCTTTTCATTAAGAGTAACTCTATTTCCCGAGCAGTGCCTCCAGGCATCTCCCCCATACAGATAATCATGCAGAGAGCTGATCTGGTCTGAGGTCTCCAGATGGGAGAGTCTTTTGCTTGGATGGTGCTGGAGCCAGAGCAGTCCAGCTGGACAGCAATCAGAGGTCATTTCCACCTGATGGCAAGCTTTGCAAGCTGGTCTGAAATAGCTTGGTTCTTCCACAGGTTGTTTTCTGTAGATTCAGGTTTCTACACTGTGAAAGCTTCAGTCAGTAATAGCAGTGTTTAGCACAGTTTGGGTTCTGGCTGGGCCTGAAAGCCAAACTTTGCTGCCCTGCCTAAACCAGGGTTGAGCTGAATGTGGAGGCAGTGTCTTTGGGGATGGGGCTTTTTGGATAGGGCTTTGAGCAATCTGGTCTAGTGGAGGGTGTCCTTGCCCATGGCAAAGGGGCTGGAAGTGGATAATCTTTAAGGTGCCTTCCAACCCGAATCATTCTGTGATTCTGTGTTTTTTCTGGTGCAGAAGACAGCAGTAGTGCCAGACCAGAATCAGACCATGCACTTGTGTCTGCCACAGTTTGACTCCAGCCTGCTCCAGCAGAGCAGTCCCAAGAGAGTCCTGTGTTCCCTGCTTTAAATTCAGAGGGAAAAAAAGACAGGGCTCTCTGTGAGAAGCCTGATGAAGTTGGCTGCTTTAGGACCAGAGAAATGCTGCTTCCCTTGTCCCCTGTTGAGCTTTAGCAGCAGCTGTGGTTAGGGCAGAGATCTCACCCCTAATCTGGAGAAGTGCTGTGTAGGTATGAACACCGACAGAGACAAAGCAAAGTTGCATGGAATTCACCTTCCTCTGGATGAGGCCCAAGGGAGCAGGTGTGCTGTAAGGATGAGGAGGTCTCTGAGGGGAAAAATCCCCTAACAATTACAGAGGAAATATACATGGAAAAATTACAAAGAGAGCAAGAGATTAATTAAATTACCAGAAACCTAGAAAAATAGAAAAAAAAAATGAAAACAATTGGAGTATTTCTCCCTCCTTCTTTACAACAGCTGTGTCAGTATCTCTCCTCTCCTTCCCCACAGCAGTGTGGCCTCCTCTGTGAGAGATTCAGCATGAGGCATTACACTTGAGACAAAAAGACAGCCTTCAGTGAGAAAGCCTAGAAATAGCCACTGCAGACTATAAGATTTCAAAGGGAACAGAGAAAAGATGGTCCCCAGGCAGAGCAATCAGGCATGGCTGCGCCGGGCCACCCAGGGAGGAAGGGAGGACATCCATCCCCCTGCAGCCGCCCCAGGGCTGTCTCCAGTGGCTGCTTCCAAGGGAGATGGATGAAAGAGGTGCAGACCTGATGTACTCATACCACAGAGTACACTGCTTGACCTAACAGGGCTGCTCCATGCAAGACGTGGCTTTCCCCACTAGCGTGGAGAAGCAGCAGCAGCTGGGCAAAGGCATTTCTGCCTTTAGTCAGCCTTGGGCAGCAGTCGCCTCTGAAGGACTCATCCTACGAGCTGGTGGTAATGTGGCCTTGATTAGAAATGGGAGGCTTTCAGGAAGGATATGTTAAAACCCCCACAAACATAACCAAAATGGAGAAAACTAAAAATTCTATCGGGAAAGACTGCAGGAAGAAGCAGGGGCTTGCCTTGGGGAAACCTGTTTTGGTCTTTATAGTTTAAGGCACATGAGCATGTTTCCTCTGCTATAGCCCATTGGCTGATTGCAGAAAATGCCCCTGTCCTGCAGTGCAATGTGTTCATCCTTCTCACAGCCCTCCTGCAGGCTCCCTACTCATGCAGAGCAAGTCTTCTGCATGGTGTTGGCCACTCTCTTTTCTACTACTTACCCCTGAACCTCTCCTTCTGCTGATTGCTACTCCCACTGCCTCCCATCTTTCTTTGCAGGAGGGGCCTGTAGCCGCAGGCAAGAGCATCTACAAACCAATAACCCTTTCTTATCCTACTCTGCCCTGGGATGTGTGGGGTGTTAGTGGCATGTTCCTGGCATGTTACCCATTGCTCTGTGTGCAAGACATGGCCCAAGGTGCTCAAGCAAATGACGGGACACTTTGCTGGGACATCATCCATCTGAAGGGTTTGCACAGGTCCCCAGTTTTGGCATGAGTTCCAGCTGCCAAAGCCTTGCCACAATGCTGTCTTCCCATCCCCTTCTGCATCAGCTAATGTCGTGGGGCTTTGAAATCTTAGTCCAAATCATTGGTTATTGAGTACTGTTCCTGCTACAGCTGCTACTCCCTCCCCTTTTCCAGTCTTTCATTTCTTCTTCTTGGCATGGGCTTAGGTGGGCATGCATGACTTACGAGTTTTAATTTCCTGTGGGAAACGTTTCTTGTGGCCTGCAGGTAGGTGCTTTGTTATTTTTCCTTCCCTACCCTGCCTCCCCTATTTGGTCTTTCCTTAACTTTAGAGCTTTTCTGTGCTACTGACTGGCCCTTTGAAGATCCTGAGCCCCTTTGGATCTCATTTACTCCAGGATGTAACTTAACTGCTTTCAGTGGTGTTAGTGCTTGTTAACATCTTGGCTAAATGAGAGGAAAATCAAGAGTCCGTTTGCTGTGTTCTCCTTGGTGAGTGTAAAACAGGCTGTCCATGTTGGGATTTGCAGTTGGGAAACATTCAGAACCACTGCATCGTTGCACATGGTTGTGCATTTAATGGGAAATTTTGGATGGAGGGAAGGAGGTGAAATAGTCTGGCCAGTGAAAACTTCTAAATGATTATCTCCTGCTGAAGAACGAAGTAGGCTATTGGCTCGTGTCCAGTGGTGCCACTGCCAGCTGTCAGCAGGGCAGGGTGGACATGATGAGCACAAAGAGGGGTGACAGCACTCTGGGACTGCAGTCTCCCAGCTTTGCACCAAGCCTGGAGGCTCGGTTATCAACAGGAGTGGAAGCTAGCTGTAAAAACAACTCTTCGGTGTTTTGCAGTCTCTGCTTTCATTTCCTCTGCATATTCGTAGTCTTCTTTTAATTGACTTGGACACTGATTTTCCCAACAGGCCGAGACCTGACCTTCCAGGGCGGGCAGGGGCAGCAAGCTGCAGTGTATCACTGGCTGCACTTACCAAAGGGGCAATGGATGGACACATAGCCATGTGTGTGTATGTGTGTGCATTGAATGTTTTTGTGTCTGTGTGATTAAAAGAGAGGCGTATGTGTACACATACATACATATATATCTATAAATATATATACATAGCTTGGGCTTTGAAATACGTCACATCCCCACCCAAATTTTTCCATCTGGGATCCCAAATGATACATTTTTTTCATTTCACTCCAACCAACAGATTCCCTTGGCCCTTAGGATGTAGGGTAGGACTTCATGAAGTCACCCTTCACCACGACTCTCATGGTCCACAGGGCCTTTAAACATCACTTCTAAAGTGAATGGGTAATGATGGCCATCTTCAACATGTGTCCTGCTGCACGCAGGGTCCTTTCCAGCTGTTAGAGATGAGCGCGTGGTACTTACCCTGAAATACCATGTATTTAGCTGGGGTTTTTTTGAGAACAGCTAGAAAACACGTGACCTAGGTTGAGTAAAAGGCATAAATGGCTGAGATTTCTAACCACTCACGGAACTCAGTGCGTTGCACTGGGGAGAAATTTGGGGGTTTTGCTGAAAACCAAAGCTTTTCCTTTTCCTCACAGTTCTTCCTTGCTCATTTATTAGCTGCTTCTGCTTGGCTACTGCACAGTGCCACGTCCCGCTGCACAGATGCTCTCTGCTCAGCAGCCCCATTAAAATCCTCATTTTCAAATGAGCCGAGTGTCTGGACAGGTTCCACTGACTTTCACCTTATTATCACAGGGCTCCAGCTCCAGCCTACCAGCCAGACCCATCAACATCAAAGGCATTGTGTAGATTCACACCAGATAAAAGCCTGGCCCACCCCTCTTGGGATACACCCATTCCCTACCCACATAATGCCGCCTTCCCACCTGGCTGGCTGTGGGGTAGGGGCAGGGTGGAACCATTGCTCAGCATGGCAGCCTCTGCCCACATTCCCTCTCTACTGGAGGCACTCAAACGCTGCCTTGGCCCCAGGCCGTGTCTACAGAGGGAACTTCACTTGCTACCTTCTCCTTTGCAGGCAGCAGCTGCTGATGCTGCCATGGGTGCAGAGAAACAAGCACATTTGGCTGCTGTCACAGGCTATCTGGGCAAAAAATGCCACATGCTGCAGACAAGGCATAGTGGGGTCTTTTTCTGCACCCGTCAGGGACATTTTGGACAGTAGCGTTTTGCCTATGGATTCATGGCAATCCAGCATGAAGCATCTGAAGTCCTCTTTGGGTCCATTTTTTAACCTGCGGGTAGGAAAATTCCAGCAGCCCCATTCTCTGGCCTGCCTTGTATCACCTTCATCTCCCAGGGTAAGGTGACTCACTCTGCTGCCAGCTGGGCTACAGTTGTTTTGGGGAAAACTGAGAGCTCTCCTCTCCGGGTCTCTTTTTCCGTGTACAGGGCTTGCCTGGATACAGCCTCCTGATGTTATTGAATTGGTTTAAAAAGGCTGGACTCCGATGGGTTTCCTGTGAAACGAGATCCTGAAAAAAACAGTGGCTGCACCTTTTCCAGAAAGGCCCTGCTGTCAGCAAAATGCAGCTCGGAGTAGTGGGGCAGCATCTCTGTGTGGTATAACAGGCTGCCTACATGCTGGAAAGGTATGAGTTTGCACAGCTTAGCTTATATAAATCGAGCAGCAAGTGCCAGCAAACTGCAGTCATACGAGAGAGCCCGAAAGGTTTGAAGTGTTGCAGAACAAAGCTACTTTTATGATTTATACACTTGCCAGACAACCATCAAATTCTTTGCTGAAACTGGAGCTTCCCTGGTAGCACCACGAGGGCTGGCCAGCCTGCGAGGAATTCTTGGCATCGGAGCAGCTGTCCCAGAGTGGTACAAAGGGCTTTGCCAGTGTGAGATGGAGCTATCAATAGGATGTCTATCAGGGCAGGCAACAAATGGGCCACTGGTCTTGGCTTCTTGCACCTCACCAGCCCCAGTGTGTGTGATACACAGCGGTAACAGCCTCCTAGACAACTGTCATAACATGTCTGTGCAAGGTGTGGTAGCCACTGAGCAGGGCCTGTGTTTTATAATGAGCTCTTGATCGTCTGCTGCGCAGAGCTGAGTGGCTGGAGCAAGAGGAGAAGCCTATGGGGTGTGATGTCCCTGTGTGTGTAGGCTTTGGGCTGTCCATGGGGCGTGGTGTTCTCAGGAAGAGGGCAGGAGCTGGCCCCATGGGGCAGGACAATGGTGGCCACTGTTGGTCCTTCCTGGAAGGGCAGAGGCAGCTGGCATGTGGGCAGTTGGTAGCAGGAGGGCATCCCTATGGTCTGCAATCCAAGGGAATGGTATGGAAGTCAGGCTTATAAAGGGTTTTCTCATGTTGAGTGTCATGCCAGGCTCTCAACTTTGCTGCACATTTTGTCTGCGTGTTCATTGAGGAAGTTCTTAGCTGTAACCTTCCTGAGGTACCATTTGCTCCTGTGTAAGCTGGTATTTCATTACTTTATAGCCAGATGAAGCACCTTTGTAAAGGCAACAGGAGAGGTGAGGACTCCTGAAGCTTTGCCTATTGAGTGAACTTTGGCCGCTGTGCCCACCTGGGTGTATGGCTTAACGATAGGGGCTTGTGCATCAGTGCTTTCCTGGAGGTGGGTAAGAAACACTAGTTAGAGCCTTCAGACCAAAGTCTCTTTGCTAGTGCTAAGCTTGTACACACTGAGACATTATTTATTTGGAGAACAGCTCTTATTGCTGCTGTTTTGCCAGAAAACATCCTCTGGTTTCCGCTGGTCTCTGAGCCTGCGGCATTAGAGATTATTTTCCACATTTGTTTGCACATTGCTCTCATTAATGCTTCCAGCAGAAGTCTGTGGGCACTAAAGCAAGGATACAGGGCACGAAATCAATGGCAGGCAGGCAGAAGGATGTGGCATGTGAAAGCCCTGCAGGAATGTGTTTGAATATCGCCATAGAAAAGGTTTTGGAGGTTTTGCAATGGTTGTAATGGTACACAGCCATGGTGGGGACTATCCCACTAGTTACTGTGGGTTGACTATTCAGATGAAGGTATTTCACCTAAAGGAAGGAGGCTGTATCTGCTTGAAGTTTTACAAGGTGGGGCTGCAGTGTCAGGCTGACAGTATCTGGGGATCTCCTGTACCCAACAGACTATCACTGGAGAGCACTGGACAAGTGCACAATGATACATAAATAGCCAATTTTACTCTGGGCATTGGCTTTGGTCAGCCTGGCCAGTTCCTTCCACTAGGTTTTCCTTACAAAGTGCATGTCATCTGGCATTTCTGTATCAGCTGGGATGACTTATTTTGTAGGAGTATGATGGCGATGATGCTCTGTAATAGCATAGGGGGGAGTAGATAGGTGAGAGGGGTAAACCTGTGCCAGAACAGAAACATGTCAGGTAATTTTAGTATGGCGTGAAGTGGGGGGACTGGTCGCATTTAAGAATGGATTTTTGCTCAGATTCCAAGTGCATCTACTTTTTAGAGGTAAGGCAAAGAGGAGGCCAGTTAACACATGGTGAAAGAACTGGTCCTTCCTATTGGGAGCTGTTGGTTTTTGCCCTGTTCCCCCTGTTTATTTGCAGGCAGGAGATTTGTCTTCTTGGCTTTTTCTTCCTCCAGCTAATGTGGACTTGCCATCTCTTCCATTTAAACAGAATCCAGCAGCATTTTGATGCCAGGGAAAATACCAAAATGTTGCTCTGAAAGCCACAAAGGGTTCAATTATTTCCTGGAGACGATATGAAACCTATTGAATTGCAAGAGATGGTTATCGGCCCTTGTGGAGGAAAAGGGCCGGGAGTGAGTGGAATAGAAATCATTGTGCAGGCAGCTTTTGCCTATGAAAATCACCCAGCTCAGTTCATAAACTTAGGTTAAGTATAGAGTGTGGGAAGAGAAAAGGGGGACTGAAAATCTTGGCACTTTCTTATCCTGATCTCTTCTGCTCTGCACTGGGCCTGGGCTCCAGGGACTGATGGCTGTGTAAAACAGAAGCACACTCAGCTCTGGAGAGTGGGAGAAGCAGGAATCTATCCTGTAGCCCTCCTCCCCACTGTTCCTCCTGGAAACCAGCAGCCTCTCTGTAGGGCAAAATGTGTTGACTGCAAGGGATGAGAGGCAGCTAATTAGCTGTCTGGGTGTTTTATTAGGTGGAGGAGAAACGGCTGTTCTGGGAGAACAGGGGAGGAGGGCACCAAGAAGTCCTTTTATGCCATTTGTTTTTAGACCATTTGATTGTTTTCCACAAGAGCTGTCATTTTCTGATGATGTGAAACAGGAGATGTATTAGGACACCATCAGGGAACAAGTTTATATAGAATGGGTTGTACTGGTGTTCCTCGTAGTAAACAGGAGGCATGTGGAAGCATGTGTGCATAATGCCTGTTGTACTGGACTGTCTTTGTGTGGGATTTCAAAATAGTTCAGAGACTTAATTGTGGTGAAAACCAGTAATCTTCAGTGTGTGGTATGGAGAACCTGGGAGAAAGTGTGATCTGCTCTTTGAGACAGCCTCCTTAGCAAAGGCTGGGGAAGGAAAGTCACATTTATTTCTCCAGTTAAAACACCTGTGTTTTGGCTATTCAGTGACAAAGTGCCTTCCCTCTTAGAAACTCAGGTTTTATATATGGCATTTGTACTGTCAGCCAAAAATAGCATTTGTTGGGTAGCCCAGTAACAGAGTCTGGTACAAAGAGATCGTAGCTTCTACAAAGGAGGCCAGATAAGAAACAGCTGATTCCAGAAACATTGGCTGAGATATAGCCCTTAATCCTGTTACAGCAGGCAATGGCCTCCCCAGGTCTCTTTCAGTTTGCTGCTGTTTTGTATTTTAAACAGGCAGGATTTTCAGCTTGCTGCATGGGAAGAGACCTTTCCTTTCTAAAGGAAGGAGGGGGAAAACTGACATACGTGCTATGAGCACGTAGGTACTTCTGCATTGTAGCAGCTGTTGTGGTCACAGCAGGGTTAAGGAGAAAGAGGAAGGTTCCTTTGTGTGCCAATAGGTGGGGATTGTAGCTCATTTTTCAAATAAAGAGTAACTAAGGAGAGAAAGCAATACCCTGATAAAGAGTCCAATATGGTGGGAGAGTCCAAGAACAAGAGATGTTGGCTTGGCTCTGCCTCAAGGTGTTGTTCTGGCAGAGGAATGCGTGCAGGGATGGAAAACAAAGCATGCCTCCACTCCCAGCATGGCTCTGAGGTGCAGAGAACCCCCCAGAGCGGTCAGTGTCCTGGCCCAGAGGGGATGAAGCACTGATGCTGAAAAGGCTGGCTGCCACGCTTGCCCTCTGTCACTTTTAGCATGGCCCCAGTCCTGCAGAGAAGCTCTGAGCTTTACTACTCATAAACCAGTGGCATCAGGTAATCCTCATGATGTCAGCCCAGAATGGGAGGTTTTTACCCCAAACAGACATGTGTGTCCTAGTCTGGCCCTTGGTGCATATTCTAAGATAGTATTTTTCTTGCCATACTCCCAGTGCAGTGTGTGTGGGGAAGCAATATAATGTCCATGCAGGCTCCCTGTTGGGCTTGACCAGCAGACTGTGAGTCCACTGAGGTGTCCATGGTCACAGTGAATCAGATCATGTCCCAATCCTACGGTGCCAGGCTGAGACCTTCCTGCCAGTCCAGAGTGATCTGGTAAGATCCCTTCTTGTGTTACTTTGACCATCCACTGAACATGGATCTCCAGAAGCATCCCCAGGCTCTGGAGGTAGCTTTAGGCTAGCTGTAGTCCCACCAAAACCAGTAGACTCTTCTGGCTGTGTGGATGCACATGCTTCTCTGTCTTGAAGGTTTATAACATAAAATCCTTAATTGTAAGCATATGTGTAAAGCCAGTACCTTGACTTGATCCGTCACTACGTTTTAGATTAGTTAGAGCTAGCTCTAAGCACAAGCTTTCCTCCTCATTCAGATACAGTCTCATGGATGTTTTGGTGTGAGAGCCCACCACAAGTGTCTGAAGCAGTACTATGGATTGTTAGTGGCAGTTTTAGGCTTGGGATATAGCTTAAAGCATTTCGTTGTTCACCAAAGTAAGCAGGGTATTTCTTGATTATGGAGATGTCTATTCTTCATTTATCCTACTTCAAGGTTTAATACAGCAAATGCTGAAAATGTATCAGTTGGTCTTCCCGCTGCCTACCTCCCCACCCCCACTTCCTCCAGCTATTTGCTTTGAGTTATTTGCTCAGGATTTGTTTTCCCTCTGACTTTACAAGTTTGCCTTGCACAGCAAAAAACCTGCTATTTTGTTCTCTCCGGTATTTGGCAGGAAAACAAAAAGAACACAAAGAAGAAAAGTATAATCGTTGTTTTTTTTTCCTGATGATTTAACACACAAGTGTTCTTTTTAAAGCTACTGTTGCTGCTGTGTTAAAGCATCTTCTTTTCTTAGGCATGCCAAGAGCTACTGCGGAGAGAAGAAAACAGGGTGTCTCTTAGCGGTGTTTTCCTGGGGCTGGCTGTGGGATCTAAGCTGAGACCTGCCCATCCGCCTGGTGCTTGCTAGCAAGGCTCCCTCGCATGTTATTTTGATCCAGGTGGTGGAATTTGACAGAGCAGCTTTTGTGCAGGGATTTGCAAAGCTTGTCTCTGCTGTTCTACTGCAGTAGGAGTTGAAGCAGGTGTGCTGGAGCCATTGCACTCACTGCATCTTTGTCTTTCTTGTGGTTCATGTTCCCATGCATTATTGTATTTTATGACACTCCTTATTTCAGGCTGGGGTAACCTTCCTCTCCTCAGGACCGTACGAAACTGTTGGTGAAAGATCACCAGTGGCTTCTTCCAGATAACTGGGGAAGGACTGGTTTGACAGCAGGGTTGTTAGTTGGGTTAGGAATGGATCTGAGCAGTTTGAGCCTCTCATTTAGGATGCACACCTTCTGGTTGAGGCCGTGAGAGTAGCCTCTTTCATGGTGTTTTTGTTTTCTTCTTCCATCACCAGCTGAGAACAGGTGATGCAGAGAACACACTGAACGAGCAGGCAATCCAGCAAGGCCAGTGAGATGAACGCTCCTAAGGGACTCTTCTGAGGGCTAGAAGGAAGAAGCCTGTGAGCATAGGCCATTTTCTCTCCTTTCCCTAAAGCTCTCAGTCATTCCTGTCCCTTCCTGCTTGCATGAGAGAAGCCAAAGAGTCCCTCACTTTCTTCTTACTGCACAGCGGGTGGAAGAGGCTTGCTCATAGAATGAAAGAAGAAGCAGGAAGAGAAAAATAAACAGCTGAACCATTACTGAAAAAAAAACCCAACCCAGGCTTCAGGAACAGGGAGGACTGGAAGGGACTGGCCTGAAACCACAAACATGGTGGTGGACATTTACAAAGGCAGTCCCTCTCCATCTGGCTCCCACAGAGGATACGGAGGGTACCAGGCAGCCCTTGCCCAGGGACAGTGGCAGCATTCAGTGGGTTCCAGCTACTGGGAAATATGTGGAAATTACATGCTGTAAGTCAGCTAAATAAACAAGGTGGAAAAATGGCTGAGTCAGAAAAAGTGGACTATTAAGTTCAAATGCATTACTAATTGGAAAACTGCTTAACACAGCTGAGATCCTATGGGCATGAGTAAACAAAAATGTGATGAGGAGAGAACCAATTAAAACATTAATTAGTCCTTTTAGGAAGTCGTTCAGGTCTATTAATGATAACTCTTAATTGTAAGCTAGGGAAGAGACAACTTATCTGTATTGTTGCTGCTGCCTTTAACATCACTCCTGTGTGTGTGTTTGTTGCTTTTTTGTGTCTATATACAAATCACCAATTTAAGAAACTACACACCTACCAGAGGGTGCAGGTTAATGAAAAATTAGAGACTTGGTCTTCCAACTATCCCATGAATAGTTTACCAACGAGTTACACCTGAGATAGAATTTATGCAGGTCCATTTTGTGCAAGGAAGAGCTACTAGGTTTTCCCTCTTATTCTCACAGTAGCAGAAATAAAGCAGCAGCACTGGAGCTGAAACTGTTTGTGAGAGCTAAGCATTAAGTATTAATAACTAAGTAATTATTGTACCAATATCAGTGATGAAAAACACAGGGTAGTGTTTCCAGAAGATTATGCTCTGCAGAGATGGAAAGAGGTTTCATGCAGTCCATTGCCCTGCCTGTACAAAATACAGTTTCTAAGTTGAGGAATTCAGCAATTACTGAACTGAATGTTCAATTGATCTTGGCCCCTGCAGCTCTGCCTTCACCAATAAAAGCAACTGTGGAATGAGTAGGGTGCAGGAAAAGGCCCATGTGCTTGCAAATAACACCAGCCTCCTCGATTTCTATGTAGAGCTATTTTTCTGTTCAAGTGCATCTAAAAGAAACCTTCATATGTTTGTGTCTTGGACTGTAAGCCCCTGCTGAAAATAATAGTTTTTCAAAGTATAGTAAATCTGACTGAGTATGTGTAAAGGGTCATTCCTCCTTCTGCTCAGAGGCAGTAAAACAACTACAACAAGCAGAAACATTAGGAGGACACCAGAAGCCCTCTTGTATGTTGGTGAAAATAATCCCAGACCACCATGCTGACCTCCTGTCTTTTCCAAAATCTCAGATTCCTGAATTTTGTCTTAAAACTTAGTTTTGTACTCAGAAAAAAATACAGCTTTAGGTTGCCAGGCAAGTTGCTGGGCAGACTTTCATTAGTGCATGGACTGCATGTGAACCTTTTCTCATGTTTTGAATTTTGTATAAAGTTCTGTGGAGTCTACCAGGATAAGAATTTTAGCCTAGACCTCACAGCTCTTTTGAGAACTTCTTTGAATACATCTTTGCATTAAAGCATTTGAAAAACCCTAAAGATAAAAATGTTGCAAATTTTGAAGCAGAACTATGAAGATGCTTTTTTTTTTTTTCACTACAAATTGAGCAAAAATATTGTATCCTCAGACTTTCCTCATATCTGAATTTTTACTGCTTCTTTGATGTCTCATCTGTAATACACCCTTCAGCTGGAATGGCAATTACTGAGTTGAGCAGTTGTGATGGGGTTGTAATAGTGAGCTTGCCTGGAAACAACAGCTCCTCTTTTTGCTTTGCTCTGCATCCATGTGCAAGGGTGGTAGACTTCCTGTTCTAAACTTCCACTTGAAACCAGGTGGGATAAGTCATCTCAAGAAGCATCTGTCTGTCACTGGTGACTAAGACTGCTTAATTTAGAGCAGATTCCCAGCTTTTAAATAGATGGCTCAAATTAGGTGAGGCAAATACCACTCACAGGGAAAGATTCTGATCAGCTGAAGCTTGTGCAGAGCTATGTGAATTTTTCCATTGTTGAGATAAAAAAAAAATAGTTGGAAAAATGACATACCAAATAACTGTGTAAATTATAATAGCCTAAAACAACCTTGCAAACCACTGGCTTATTGAACAAAACATCGTCTTAAAGCTCTTGCGTGGTGGAGATTCCTCTATTTGCTTTCCTTTCAAGATGCAGCTGCAATAACAAGGCATATGTGATTTTAATGTGACACCATAATCTGTCAACCCTGAGAACTAGGGAGCAGGCCCATATAAGATAACTAGCTCAACCTCACAATGATAAACATGTCAAGATACAAAATCAGTTCTTCCCTTACAAATGAGAGAAAGATGTCATGTAATTGGAGATGTCATGCTATGCTGGGATGAGCAACATTCCCACAATTAATCATACCAAATACATTATGTGGTAGTTGCTGCTTGAAGACAAAGGAGGAATAAATACTCATGTAAACATGCCAAATGTGAACTCTCCACAGATGTTGATTGCTGTTCCATATTTAGCATGGAGCACATTGGTACGGGGAAGATGTGCTCTACATCCAAGCAGAATGATAGCTTGGGAAAGGTCTTATGGTCCTGTGTGGAGACTGCAGGTAACGTGGCTGGTGTCTTTTCTAGGGTCCTTAGGAAACTGGATGTTAGGAGCTCCCCTATTGACAACAAAGGAAAAATTGCCATTTTCTTGAATTAAGACTGCATCGGGGCCCTGGTGAACAAGAGATGCTTGGCTGACGGTACAGTGGCTTAGAAACCGAAGGCGAGTTCAAAAGTTCCTAACAACACTTCCAAACAAGAACTTTGTGAACACAATGCAAAAGCGACCATGCATATTTACTGGAATAAAAACCCAAATTAGCTTCAAGCTGGGTTTGTGATTCCTCCCTGACTTGTATGTTTACTTTTCATTATTATTGATTCCTTCTGACCTTCTAGTGCCTCTTCTTCATTGTACATGCTCCACATTGAACAGCTTACTGACAATAATATTAATAGCAACAGAAAATGTTAAGTTAACAATAGAGACTACTTGCATGGAGAAATGTCACCTTGCAAATAAATGTATTTTTTTTTCATCGAAAAGAATCATTTGGGGACCAAAATTAATACACTGTATGACCTCGTATATAGCGAAACTGGCTGGTATTGCATGAATTTTGATATCATAACAAATGGCTGACAAGCAGTGCAGAGACATATGATCCATCCTGAAAACAGCTCAGACATGAGATCGATACGTAAGATTAGGAAGCCATAACCTCTAGGTGACCCATATGGAAATGTGAGCAAGGCTGAATTCAATGAGTAAAATGCTTGCTTCAGCCAAAATGAAGAAGTTTTGCATTGATTTAATTTTTGCCTTTGACTTTTTTACCGCTGCTCTTTGATTTCCTTGTCAGCAGCCAAGTTTCCATTCTCATAACCAGCAGTGATTTGGGAGCGTGATTGGAGAGTGCTTCTGAAGATGCTTCTCCCTTGGCATCTGCTAGGGTTTCTGTAGCTGTGTTGGTCCCTTCTAGCTCTTAGCCTGGGTTTACTTCAGCTGCCTCCCTCTGTCCTCATGGAAGAGACAGTGAGGCAATGGCAAAAGTTGCTTCCTCCTCTGTTTCTGAAGTATCTATTCCACGAAGGGGTGCATTGCTTTCGGGAGCTGACATCCTCCCCTAGGTGCAATCAGAGCCTAGAGATCCAGCCTGCTGCACTAGACACACTGCATACCTAGAGTTACATGTAATATATCCAGGCCCTGATGTTCCTTTGCTAATTGATTTCTTTATCATGGGCTAGCCTGTTTAGTAAGCGAAATTCTCCTAGGAGGTAAAAATGCCTTTTGCTCTATGTTTTCCATGGGGAGCTCTTGTAGAATAAGGACTATGGAACAGCTTACTTTGAAATAGCTGTGCCAGGAGTCCTTCTGCCCTTCTTCCCAGGGTGAAATTTGGTTTTGTTTTTGTTTTAGTACTATGGAAAAAATCCTCTTTCCATAAGAAGCAGCTAAACACAAAAACCTTTTACAGTCCCCTCATAAAGCCGTAATAAAATTTGCATGAGAGAAGAATTTGTGCTTGTTTATTTGGTGCCCTTTGTACCCCCTATTGCCTAGAGCTAGCACATCTGACAGCAATGATGAGCTGTGGATATGGGAATAACAGTGCTGTGAAATCGTCCCCATAATGACAGTACTTGTGGTCTGATTTGTAGATAGTAATGCCATGGAGTGGCATCCACGGCAGAGAAGCTGACTCCAGGATTTTAAAAAATAGAAGCTTAAGGTTAGACTCATGTTGAACATGAAAATCCATATTAGGTGTGATTTTCTGGGAAGTGTCAGGCCAGGAGACAAAGTGTGATGAATGCCCCACTTCCTCGGGGTCCTTGGAAGAATCCTTGCCCTCGGCTGCAATAGCAGCTACTGTGAGCTCAGAGCATTTAGAAATCATATCGCTAGAGATGTGGATGGAGGGCTGAGATTTTCCAGAGCCTTTAAGAAGTGTTCTACTAGGCACTTAGATTCCTGTGTTATTAAGATGCTTTTGAAGCTTTTAGCCAGGAGAGACTAACTTTAGGCACTCACTTTTGAGAATCTTAGCCAGAGGGAAAACAAGCCACTGATAAAAGTTAGGCAGGGACTGTGTTTTGGAGATCTTCCCAGTTATTTACACATCTGTGTACTATCTTGTATTGGTCACTGGTTTTTGTATGTGTATGTGTGGTTTGTTTGGGTTTTTTTACAGTGCACCTACCACAAACCTCAATTCAAATACAACCCAACCAACAAGGCAGTCACTAGCATGTTGGGACCCTATCCAGGACACATGTTTTGTAGAGGATGAGCACATACATTTTAAGCAACAGCCTCTTGATGCACAGGTGCACAATAGGCTATCAGATGTTACCTGGCTCAGTCCTCATTGCATGGCAAGTTCACAGCTGCTCTTTGAATATTGGAGATGATGTGGTGAGTGCTCAGTAGAGGAGACACCGAAGCCAGTGAAGAAATCTGCTATTGCAGAAAAACTTGACTTTGACCTTTCCCTATAACTTATCTTCTTTTTTTTTTTCCCTTCTTTTTCATTCTTTCGAGAATTGTGAGGCCCCAGAGACTTGAGGGAGAATTCATACAGCTCAGGTCATTTTACCAGTCTCTGCAGTCGTTCAGTCAGTAATAAACACTCTAGCAGGGCAATGATTATTGGAATAGTAGGGGGCATTCTAGCCAGCAAGCCACATGAAAATGATGGACAGTTGCTGAAATCAAGAGAACTACAAAGCAAAGGAACAAAAGCATAAGTAAGTGAATCATTAGGCTGGGCTCAGAGACGTGACATACCAAGTGCTGTGCCTCCTATAAATTTGGTGAGTTGATGATTTACCATAGCAGGGCTTTTCAGTAAAGAAAATGAAAACTTCAGGAGGGCTCTTCAGTTCCAAGAAACAGCACCAAGAGAAACATACCCTTTGTGTCACAACAGCTGACTTGGTATTAAAAGCATTGATACCAATGAATGAGGCTGGAAGAGGCTTCAGACTCTCTCATTCCTATTAGGGTTTAAAAGCACTAGTGCCAGATCCTGCAGTTCTTACTCAAGCAAAGCTCCCATTGATGTGTTCTTAATCTGGAAAAAGTCAACATGGATATTTATGGAGCTGTAGTGCCTAGGGGCTCTAATAAAAACTCTGCTAGACATTGTACCTATATTTAGTAGCAGCCAGTTCATGTCTCATAGAACTTGTGTTCTGCATAGACAAGACTGATAAAGCAAATATGGAGTAGGAATTGCTGTTATTCCTGCTTTATGGATGGGAAGTGAGGGTTAAAGATTGCAGGGGGATTTTCAAAGTCACATAGTGATATTGGATATTTATTTCCCATGCATTTTAAGGGGAACTGGACGTACAGATGCCTTGGTTGTGTTGAAAGACTCAGCCAAACACAGGCATCCTAGTTTTGGCGGGATGTCGGGAAGTCTGTGACGGATGTGTAATTAGTTTAGATCTAGACATTCCAGGCCAGTCTGCTATGCCAAGAACATCCATTTTTGGAGAGAGTTTGCCTCAAGTTAAGACTGCAGATTTCTGACCTGTGGACAATGGCTGTTGTCAATGTATGGATATAAAAGCAAATAGTTTGAACACAGAGTGAGGGGGAAACGGGAACCCACAGAACCTTGATTACTTTGCGACTTCCTTTGTCTTTGGTGTATGTGGCTGCCCCTTCTTTTCTTTTGTGGAAGCCAGTTGAAACCCACCATGACTTGACTGCGTTGCAACTGGATACCTAAGCTGGTTAGCTGTACAGAATGCTTCTAAGTGAAATTTGGCAGCTGTGCACGGAGCATCCAGGGCCATAGAAACCTAACCTGTCACAGGAATTTCCAGGCCAATGACAACCACCATGTCTTGGAAAGAGACCAACAAAGCAGAGAAAAGAGCTTGGAAAATTGGAAAGGGTTCAGAAAAAAAGCTCACCAAGTGATCTGAAGTCTAGGAAATCTGCCTTACGTTCAGAGACATCAGGAGCTCCATGTGTTTACTCAAGAGAAGACTGCAAAGTGATTTAGTAGAAACATCTACATGGGCAGTGACTTTTGAAAAGAAATGGTGATCATCTGACCCCTCCCTGTAAGTTTTTGTGACTGAAAATTGCCCCTGGACAAATTTGGGCACAAAATTTATTTGGAGAAAGAATAGTTTCACCACTAGAACAGCAGATTTTCCACCACTGAAAGGTTTGAAAGCAAACCTGAAGCTTTTCTCAAAGCTGTGGCTTTAGCCAGGCAGAAGTGTTCAGTTTGATCCAGGAGTTACTTTGTGAGGAGCAAAGGACAGTGCTATATAAGTGAGTCAAAATGGTCACTGCACTTTTTAAACTCATAAGCTGAGAAAGTCAAACAGAAAAAGAACTTTTTATCAGATACTGCTTTAAAAATTCCTGTAGTATTTCTTTAAGGTTGCATGTTTCTTGTCTTCATACAAAAGGCTCCTTGGATTGGAGCTCTTGCAGTGCCTTGCAAATTTATTAGCCAGACATTTCAGGCTAATGAAATCAGTCACCGTAATGGATACAACACATACCTAAATATAATCAAATTAAGAATGCAGGCTCTCTCCTAACTTTGGATGAGATCTGGAGAGGCCTCAAACAGGATTGTCTAATGTATTTGAGGTCACTGTGGGGCCCAATTTTCAGAAGCACTTAATGTGTGGCCATCCCTCTTGTGCTATTTGTGTCCCAGCACAGGTCAACATTCCCTGTGCTGTGCTCTTTGGGAAAGGTGCTTGCTCTTGAGCCCTCAAAAAAACAGCCCCGTGATTTGCAGGTGCTCTTTCCCACTGGGATTCAGCACAAGTGTTGCAACTTTAATCTGCCAGTACTGAGCTTGCTTTTACTTGAAATTCCACATTTGAAGTACTAGGCATTTAAAGAATCAACTGATTTCTAGTTCTAGCTTGAATGGAAGTTTGTTTATATGTGAATATTAACACCTCCCCCCCCAGCAGATATAAATAACCACAAAATAATAATAATAACAAAAGTCTAAGGTAGCAAAAATAGGGGATCAGATGCATGAGTGAAAATAATGAATTACACTGGTTTGTGAATACAGAGCAACCAAACCGCTCTTTTATCCTGCATTTCACTGTTCAAAATGCTCTCTGTCTTTAGTGGACAACCCCTCAATCCTATGCAAACTGAAAAGACTGCAACTTGTCCTTTTAATGTCTTTTTTCTCCCTCTCCTAAGGGGTCATCTGGAAGATAGAAGCACAGAGGTTTACTGCAGCAGGAGTGGGGGAAGAGCCCCAGCATCCCTCAGAATAGCCATTCAGCCCCCATGAGTATCGCTGGACAAGCAGGGATGCTGTGTGCCGTCAGCTGCTGGGTTCCCCTCCACTTGCCTCCTCCCCACCTGTTCCCAGGCCCCAATGCAAGTGTGAGATGGGATTTCAGTGAGTGGAGCACTGGGGGGGGTGAGCTGGGAGGAAGGGGG
>JANHGB010011142.1:0-26697 GCA_026283785.1 Coracopsis vasa | reverse complement strand
AGCCGGGGGGGCCAGGAGGCAGAGCACGGCTGGCCGGGCTGACACATCCAGGATGAAATGTCCAGGTGCAGGGAGCGGGAACAAAGAAATAAGAAACAAAGAAGGAAAAGGAGAGGAAAGGCTGGCGCGCGCACGCACGCGGGTCAATAAAAAGCGTAATGCATCTTTCTTTAATTAAATCCCATCCTTGGATCCACTGGGCAGCCCCGACCTCTGCTCCCCTCGGGTTTGTTGACTGGCACAGCTGTTAGTAAATCACCTGCTGGTGCGGCTCTCCGGGGCTTTAAAGGTCATCTGTCAGCGGCTGCTGGGCAGAGATAAAGAAGAAAAACAGACCCAAAAGTCTAAAAACAGCAAAAAAAGAGCACTTTTTGAAAGCAAAGCCTCTCGAGCGCTCTGTGTCCAGACTTCCCACTGTTTACCTGGGGGTGAGGGGCTTTTTATTCATCCAGTTCCCCCCCTACTCTTTTGTATGTGTTTTTCCAATATAATCCTTTTGTTTCAAGCTTTTCTTTCCTGCAGAGGAATCTGTAACCCTGCTTCAAGAGCACTGCTGAGTCCCCAAGAGCTGCACTCAACCTGCTGTGGGAGGGGGTGATGCTGCTTAGGTTGGGAGGGAGCAGGGGATCCTCTGCTTCTGGACCCCTGTCCCCACTGCTCTGCCCCTGGCACCCAGCACTGTGCCACAACACGGCTGGGTGTGCAGGATGGTGGGTTGAGAAGGACACAGCACTTTTCCCCCTCTTGCTGGGGTTTGGCTGCTAAGAAGAGCTGCAGTCAGGAAAGGCATGGAGGATGCCCCCATGTCTCCCGCTTCGCTTGAGAGCTGTTTTTTAAGCTGAGTGGCTTTCCCTGTTGATGCCCACCTGAGCTACAGTGAAGCTGCATTGGAGCCATGCCCATGCCATGTACCCCACTGGAGCCTGACCCCATGCCTTGACTTTCCAGCTTGACCTCCCTTCTTCTTCACCACTTGTGGACTTGGCAGGTGATCGGGACTCTTGGTTGAACCTGCTCTGCCGGTCTTGCTTGAGCCCTGTGGGGCTGGGTCCTTGTTGGTGAGGCCATGGGCTTTGCTGGCCTTGTTATCACCCTAGGCATCTCCCCTTCTCAGATAGAGCAGTCAGCCCTCATACCCCCTGGCTCCCTCCTCCAGGTTACTTTAGGAGAAGCCAGAAGAAGCTATGTAACCTCCTTCTGCTGTTTCATTTCCAGCAACCCGTGGCTCCAGGGCCGCCGTGCTTCTCCAAACCAGTCGTGTAGGTAAGGACGGCCTATTGAAGGCCAAACAAATGACCTCACCCAATTTGGAGAGTGGGTTGGGTGGAGGGGGGAGCACATGGAGCAGCTCTTTTGCAGGACATGAAAGAGCAAGATTGTCATAGGCGATTCCTTGCCACAAACCACTCCTTTAGCTGCTTATGCTTGAAGGGATAAGCTGGTTTTATGGTTGTTCAACAGTTCCACTGTCACCTTAATTTTCAGTCCTTGCAAAATGTTGTCAGTGAAAATTATGTTATTTTTACAAAGTGGGCAAGGCCCAGATAATTTGGGAGCTTTTTTCCCGCTGGATAACTACTGTCATATTTTCAATAACTTACCATTTCAATTCAGCACTGAACACACAACAGCCTTCTCAGACTTTGATCCCAAGTCAGGCAGAATGTGTAGGCTCTGTTGCAATTTCAATTTATTTGCTTTGGGTTCATTAAACTCAAAGGGAAGCTTAGGGATCTCAGAACCCACTCAAAGCCATGCCCTTTGCAAAACTGATCACAGTCACTGGGCACCTACATCATGTCTGTGTCTGTTTCCAAACACATGGTTTTTCCATGGAATAAAATCTACTATCTGCAATTGTAATATATGGGTTTTGCAAGCCATTGGAAAATTTTGACACTAATTCAGGGCTCCAGCAGGGTTAGTGAAATTAGGTCTTCTAATAACTTACCAACTGTTTATTCAGACACATGATAAGAGAGATAAAGCCAAATTAATCTGTTGTGTTACTCTACTGACTCTATTAGATTCACATCTGAATTGGATTTAGCCTGCTTTGACCACAGACCCATCAAGTACATAACCTCTCAGTGGTCTATGTCTCTGCAGCAATTTTCATTCTTGTCCCTAATACTCTTCCCTGTAAACCCCATGGAGAGGAATGACTGTAGGCTGTCAGCTGCAGCCCTTTGGACTAAACCTTGGTTGATGCTCAAGTTTATTGCTATTGCTTTTCAAATTCAATAACTCTCCTAATCTGGAAGACTGGCTTATCTGACTGTTGTGTGGGGAATAGCATGATAACAAGCATGATAACAAAGAGGAGAAAAAGCATCAAGACAGTAAAAGGAATATATGTAGCTCTGAGGATGGAGACTGTGTTGGTCACTTACTGCACTCTGCTAGTCTCTGACCAAAGCAGCAGCCTCCTGGGAGTTGGCCAGTGGTGCTGTTGGAATCCAAGAGTGATGACACTCATGGTGTAGCCAAACTGAAGGATTTGGCGCAGTACTGATGTGTCACGGGAGCCGTCCCTAGCTCTTCTTGGCCTCCTGACCTGCTATCAAACAAAGGGAAACTTGTACTTACAATACCAACCATTACAAGTAGAAAGGAGAAGAAAAATCAGTAGTTGGCAGAATCATTTGTTTAGCTTGGAAGAAATGAGCTGTTTAGTATTTCAGAAAGGGGAAAATTCTCAGCAAAGAAAACAAAAGGAAAGAGGACACTGCATCAGGCACTGTTCTTATGCTGCAGAATAGTGCATGGGTGATTCCCCTTTCCCCCACACCTTGATGATATGAAACCCAGCCCCTCCACCACATACACTAAGCTACTTGAAGTGCATTACTAGCTAGGTGTGGGATGGATCTATCTCTGCATCAGAAAAGGTAAGAGTTTCTCTCCGTGAGGCTGGACAGGTATTTTTGAAATGTGAATTCTCTTTCCCTTCTAAGGCTGAGGTAAGTCTCAGGGAAATGCATTGTTCGTGAGAATTCAGGTTCTTTGGTTAAGCAAAGAGAGACTTTTGTCAGTTTGATCGGACAGCTGAGCTATAGCAGTTACTCTAATCACAGAGTCCAAAAACCCCCTTTCCTTTAGTGCTCGCATCAAGCTGGTCCCTTCCACGCAGCTCCACCCACCCCAGGGGGAGATCAAGTAACATCATGAAGATGAGTTAAAATTCTCTTCACAGACCCACATGTACCAAATCCAAACCCTGAGACGAACGGGTGCTCAGCCAGGAATCCGAGCAGAGACATTGTACTTTTATGGAGTCATTTGGGAGCCACTGTAAACCATAATAAGGGCTAAACACAACATAGTAAGTGTTTCAGCAAAACAGCTCGTTATAGGGAAGATGCTCTCTGCTGTTTTACTCTTTCATGTCTGACAGACACTGTTTACTGTACGATAGGGAGAGAGCAGGAGAGAGCATGTTCACATCCACAGCACCAACTACATGACTCTAAGCCAGAGCTTGGGGTACTCTGGAGGTCAGAAAAGCATGTGGTGTGCAGTGGGAAAAAGGATAATGACCATTAAAAGGAAATTCAAAAAGTTAGCCTTTCTCTCTCTTTCAGTGTTTAATAATTCCAGCTACCTTTGACTGTCTCTTGACTAAGAAAAGAGGTTGCTTTAACTAAGAAAAGAGGTTGCTTTTCAGGCAGGCTGAGAGGATCTCAAACTTTTTGCTATCATGGAGATAGAACAGTACCATCTTTTTAGTTTTGCTGGCTGGGCTCTGCTTGAACTAGAAATGATGCCTGAGAGAGATCTCCACATAGGCCCCTCATCATGCTTTTCCTGGGCCATTACAATGATTTTGGCATGTACTCCTTCAGGATACTAAATAATACAGTTTTGATGATAGAGATTCCTCACCTGATGGTATTTTAGTCCTTAAAACGTGCTTTTCATTTAACACATGTTGTTCAGACTGTTCAGAAGAATGCTGAATGAGACCTGCCGTTTAGGGCTCCATGAGATATAGCACATCCTAAATATATTTGAGTACAGACCCTTCAAGGCTTAGGTGTGAAACATCAGAAAGAAGAGAAAAACACTTGAAGTACTGAGAAAAGAGGCACCAGAAGAATCCCACTCATTCTCCATAGCTAGTGAGCTGGGAACTTAGTCATGACCCTACAGAGATGAGAGGGACGTTCAGCACAGGCTCCGCTGGTGATGCCAGGGCAAGGCCTTCTAGGGCCACTAAATGGACCCACTTCTGAAATGGACAGCTGTGGATAGAGAGTTTTTCTCACTTCTTACTCTCCAGAGATAGAGTGATCTAGATGAGGGAACAGATTTCTGATCTGTGACCTGTATCGGCTGTTTTGGGGGCACAGTTACCTTTTCTCAGGAATGAAAGCCCCCAGATGATGAAAGCTGAACTTTTTATCTCCCTCAATGCTGCAGCCTTATCATATGCGGAACTTTAATCCCACACATCACTTCAGAAATATCATCATTAAAGATCTGGGTACACATTTTGAGATAAGATTGGTTCATGATAATATTACTGACTGTGTAATTATGGAAATGAGAAAATAATCCCCTCAGGCTTTGTTGTAATGACTTCTGGGCATCTTGCGTCATCATAGGCAGACAGCAGGCTTCAGGATGCCATGCATTATTGAAAGGAATGTGGAAAATCTTGTTTTGGTTGGTGTTGATGTCTCTAGTGAGGGAGGACACTATGTATCTTCACTGTGAAATTGGATCAGGCAGAAAAACATGCGATCTTTTTGAAAATAAATATCTAATCTTTACCTCATCTTCTGTACTCTTCTCTTTTGATGCACTGGCAAACTGCATTCCGGATGGCCACCCCTGCTGATACTGTGGCCTTGAGAGACCTTGGCTGCCTGGTCTATGCCTCTGCTCTGAATAAAAAGACAATGTAGGACCATTGCAGACCTGGCTGCACAGTGTAGATAACTTCAGTAGACCATGTTAATTAGTGGCATTGTTACTATTTTACCAATGCAAAAAGATTTGCTATAGGAATGAGCTTGCTGAATGTACTCTGGTCAGCATCTGGGTGTGTGATGTGCGTGCTGGACTGCCATCATGGAGAAATTGCTAGGATGAACATCAGTGCACTAATGTTAGTAGAAATGGAGATGAAAACACACAAATGGACTTCCCTGGGAATACTTTCTGTAATTTTGCCTCACATTAGAGCCACTGCTGAGAGGAACACTTGAAATTACACCCTTTTTTACAAAAGATAACAAGGATGACGCTGGATTCTGCTGACCACTCAGCCTCACCTTACTGCTGAGTAAGATCATGGAACAGATCCTCCTGGAAGTTATGTTGAAGCATATGGAAGACAAGTAGGTGATTAGATGCAGCCAACATGCCTTCACCATGGGCAAGTCATGCCTGGTTAATTTAGTGGTTTTCTACAATGGAGTCACTGCATCACTTGGGAAAAAGCAACTGATGTCATCTAGCTGGAGTTCTGTAAAGCCTTTGATAGGCTCCCTCACAACATTCTTATCTCTAACGTAGAGACATATGGATGGAATATTAGATGGATAAGGAACTGGCTGTATAGCTGCATCCAAAGAGTTTCAGTTTAACAGTTCAATGTCAAGATGGAAACGAGTGACAAGTGATGTCCCTCAAGAATCTTTCAATATATAAAGAGGGCTTATAAGAAAGATGGGGACAGACTTTCTAGCAGGGCCTGTAGTGACAGGACAAGGGTCAATGGTTTTAAACTGAAAGAGAGTAGGTTTAGGTTGCATATAAGGAAGTTGTGGCTGCCTCATCCCTGGAAGAGTTCAAGGCCAGGTTGGACGGGGCTTTGAGCAACCTGGTCAAATGGAAGGTGTCCCTGCCTATAGCAGGGGATTGAAACTAGATCATCTTTAAGGTCCTTTCCAACTCAAACCATCCTATGATGAGTATCCATGACACTCACAATTTTCAGGAAGATAATGCACAGGCAGAAATCTTCACGTGAATCCATGTAAAATTCTGCTCTTGTCTTTTTAATGAATCTAGAGACATTAGAGTTTTGGATAAAATCTCTACTAACAATCTTCCAACCAGGATTTCACATAACTACTTAAATAAAGGCACATGTAGGAGTCAAACTTCCGTCTTCAGCTATGCTGCATTTTCATTCCCTGGAAGACTCCAGTCTGTCAGAATAAGCTCAGGCAAGTCAGGCAGTTGTATCAAGGAAGTAAACTGTGGGAGCATATAATTTTTATGAAAAAATTAATTTCTTTCCAATCACATCCAAGAATTATGGCAAGTTTCCCTTAGAAGGACTCTTCCAGAAGGCACTTTTTTGTGATATTTCATCCAACAAACCCATAATGTAGTTAGCAAAGTTAGCAAAACCTGCCATGGTGCCGAAATGGTCTTTTGATGCTGTTCCTTGATGGACTAGATAATCTCATGACTTCACAGGACTTGAGATTGCAAAGAGGACTCTTCAGGGTTTTGTAGTTTCCTACAGCTCATCCCTGTGCTTCTTCCTTGCTCTTTCCATTTCGGTTTTGCTACACAAACAGTGACTTAGATCTGATGCTGTTACTGCCTGCTTAGTGGATCGAAAGGCCTGACAAAACCACATTGAGTAAAAGTGAGTTCTTGTCTTGGGAAATCATAGCTTGCTGATAGTGCATGTCGGTAGGGGGGCACTCAAAACACTCATAATGTGCAAATGTATTAATATGCAGTCTGTTCACTGTGCAAAACCATTGCTGCTCAGAAGAAGGGTCACATAGTATTACCAGATGGTTGCATCAATGCTATTCCTGGACACTTTCACCCCATGGCGATCAGAAAGATTTTACTAGATGAGAACTCCTGTCTTAGCTGTAGATTTGAGCGGAGATTTGCTTAACTAATGTGAAGCTGTGTTGCTTTCATTTTTTTCACCACTACTGCCATTGTGAAGATGGGTGTCTCCCAGAAGTCCTCTTCCTTCCTCACTGCAGTTTGCTTAGGCCACATCCTTATCTCTCCATCGTGGCAATAGCCATGGTCGTGGTCACGGGTTGATGGTGCTATCTGGACACACTATACCACATTGCAGTGTTCCCAGTGGCCACCTGTAAAGCAGATGGATGGCCAGCCCTGCTGGAGTTTCAAACCCTTGTGGCCTCCCTGAAAACTTTGGGAAAACTTTGGCTTGTATTTAAAAAAAGAGACAAGTTCACACGCACACACACACAGGCACGCATCCTTTTATCTGAAGGGACTTCTGCCTCTTTATCCTTTCCTCTCACCCACTCATCCCTTCTGACACTCTTCATAGCTGAGACCACTTGTGTTTTATTTAACCGAATTTTCCGGGGAAGGGTGTTTAGTGTGTTTTGCATGCACTTCAGAGTAGTAGGTGTTACTGTATGCATAGTGCCTTAACACTTCTATTGAGACTCATCAGTAAGTAAAATACTGTTGCATTCTTCAGTCCACCAAACAGTGACTGTGCATACCCCTCACAGAAGTATCTGCAGTGTACCAGAAGGAAGTTTCACCTAGTGTCGGCCACAGAAGTCCCTGAGCCCCTCTGCTGAAAGCAGTACTTCTCATTTTCTGAACCTCTGTGGCAAAGGGATCTCCAGGGAGATCTTTTACCTGAGACTGATGAAGCGGTACCTTCCTTTGCTGTCCAGTTTCTCATTTAGCTCTGAGTGGCTGGAATCAGTGAGGTTATATGAAGGACCATTGCAGAAGCTCACGACCCTGACTGAAAGCGAGGAGCAGCTCAATGCTCTGTCAGGGATTATTTACCATTTTCCCATGTTACGTGCTGTATTTGGTCATGTTCAGTAACTCTGTAGTAATCAGACAAGATGGAACGGTGGCTTGTCAGCTGATTTAATTAAAACCACACTGCTGGTTTTTTTTTATTGCCTCTCACACATCATTACTATTCTGTCTAAGACGCGCCTGCAATCTAAAGATTGGAATCAGTCTCATTGTGCTCTTTCCAAGCTTGAATTCCCAGACACACAAACCTGGGAAAGAGTTTTAAAGGGACAGGTAATAGTTAGAAACTAACTTGATTACATTGAAATGGACCACTTATTGGTCCAAAGAAATGCTTATTAAGGGACCAGTCTTTCAGGTTGCTCTTAAATGCAGTGCAGGCTTTGCTTCCATGGATATGAGGTGGGAATAGAATATATTTAGGATTTCCCAGGCATCAGGTCTTTGCTCTGCAGACTTATTTTCATTCAAATGGTTTGGTATGCAAATATATTAAAAAGACTTGAGTAAATAACACTACACCCTTTTTAGCTTGGTTTATTATTTACATATTTAGCAACAGTGTTGTATCGTCCCTTTTCTGGAGTGGCAGGTAGGATCCGTTTCACATATGCAGTGACAGTATATCAGCCAGCATCTGCACTCGACTTACAACCAGATTACGAGGAAAAAAAAGGTATCTAGCATTTAAGATTATATACAGCAGTTTATTTAAACAGCGATTAACTTTCATCAACAGTGTGTGCATATCTGTTTTCTTTAAGAAACCCTGCCATGCTCCATCCCAGCTGCAGCCCTGCTGCAGCACCCTGTTACTCAGTGACTTGAACTGAGCTTTACAGATATTTCACAGCCAATTTCCATACAGGTTTCTTTTGTTAAAATTAAGGCAACTGGAGTCAACAACTGCTGCTGAATGAAGGTAAAAGCTTGAGAACATTTTGCATAACAGTCATCAGCGTAGCTGATAGCTATTACAGTGTTCTTGTGCAGTAAGCCTACGTAGATACTATCTCCCTTGCCTGTCTGTTCCAACATGCATCTCATCTCATTTGCAACCCTTTGCTTTAATTAGCTGAAGTCTTTGCTTCAGTCTTTCATATGTCAACCAGCCTGTGTACACTTCCATATTTTTAATCAGTAGCCTGTTGTCTTTACTTTGTCATTTGCACTAGCATATAAATCTGCCCTTCTTATGATCCTCACTGCTTGGTAGAAGTCAAAACATGCTGCTTAATTTTCCTGTTCACTGATTTCCATTTGTTTCATCTTCAAATGCTGGCTCTTTTCCCCCTTTTGGGCATGCTGTGAGCATTAAACTTAGTGATTAAATGCCAAAAACACAGTCCTTTTCCCCTTCTGCACCCAGGAATGGGTCATCCTAACACTCACTCGAATGCTTACCTCAACAGCGTGCCCTGTGCTTGTGCAGTCAGCCTAAATGGGGCTGGCTGTGTGGGACCACCGTAGGCTGACAGGGGTTAGTTAAAGACGGCTAATAAAACAGGTGCAAAACTTATGTGGTCTCCTAGGGTCATGACTGGCTTCTTGCTGCTGCTTCTCATTGCTGTATTTAATCTACTACAGCAGAATATTTCATTTCACCCACGACACAGCCGAATCCTGAGACACCAAGACTTGAAAATAACCGGACATTGAAGAGCGAGAGGGTGACATGTGGTTGTCCTCTGGCTTTCAGATATTCCGGTTGGCTGGGGGGGAAGCCGAGGTTGTCTGCTGTAGCTGTCTGACAGGTGGGGTGGCTTGCCCTGACATCTGTGCCTGTGGTTGATCCCCCAGCTGAGCCTGGAGCATGTTCAGGATGTCATTCAGCTTCTGGTCCATCTGCAAGACCTGTTAAGGAATCAGAAAGCAGACGAGCTGTCAAATGGCTGCACATGCTTCTGGTGAAAGGCATTCATTGGCCAGAAGCTCTGGATGGATAAAGCCTGGCAGGGAGCATGGGCATCTGGGAACCAGCAGCTCCTCTGAGTGTTTTCTAGCCTGTTGCTCTAGAAAGATGAAATGACACTATGCTGTCACAGGGAAGGGTACAAAGCCATGTGAAGTGGAAGCAGGACAGGACATTGGTGTCCTGAGGACTTGACCACTTGAGCCTGCTGTTTTGTCTCTCAGCCTTTTCCCAGGGTTGCCAGCTTCTCCTGGTGATGATGCATCCTGCAAATATCTGCCCTGAAACTCTCTTTCACTCTTTGGTTTATCGTGAGTGTTTTTTCCCACTACCTCTCCCAGTGCTTCACCACCCTTAGTTACAGGACATCATGCTTTCCACTGCTGTCTTGGGAAATGAAGCAGCTCCCCTCCCTTCACACTGTAAACAGTGCCTCAGTGATACATGTTACAGTCAGAGATTCTACCAGATATGGTGTTTATTCCCATGCATTGTTAGGAGGATAGCCTACCAAAAACCACATAATAATACCAATGACTACATTAAAAAACAAGAACAACCGTTCTATAGGAAGCTTGACATGCTAATCCCTCCTCTCAATTCTTTGCTTTCCAGATGAAATTTCTCAGGCACAGTCTCTAGGCAGAATTCTTTTCTAGCTATTATTTGTTTAGCAGGGAAAGGCAAATCTGTATTTTTAAAGGGATGTTGCCCTCATACTTCCCTTTTTTGAAGTTCTGGCCTTTTCTGAGAGTGCCAAGCAGGCATTATCCCATTGCACTGTAGGCTTGCCTTCACTGCAAATGGCATCCCGCTCAGCTTAGCAACAGTCAGTGGGACAGGCTGGGGACTGCTGACTGCTTTAGTTTGCTATAAAAGCAAAACTGTGGCCAGCATCTTGTAATCAATTGGGATCACTTCTAATGATGCTTGAATACAATGCAGCTTTGTGTAATAGATGAGCCCAAGAAAAATGAGCATTTTGAAGAACATTGGATGGTTCACTTTACAGTTACCTGCTGTGAAACTCTGAGCCTCTGAAAAC
The DNA here is from genome assembly GCA_026283785.1 of Coracopsis vasa. NCBI lineage: Eukaryota > Metazoa > Chordata > Aves > Psittaciformes > Psittacidae > Coracopsis > Coracopsis vasa. The sequence continues at coordinate 15,994 of JANHGB010011142.1, read as the reverse complement.
TGTGATCTGTCCCAGTGGGTCTAATAAACTTTGATAGCAAACCTTTTAGAGTGGTATCAGATCTAAACTGAGCTTTCATTAAAAAGAGAGAGAGAAAGAGAGAGAGAAGGATTCCTGCCTTTTTCTGTGCAAAGATAACTGGAAATAGCCATTGGCAGCAGGGACTGAAAGCTTAGCAGGCTGAGATTGCTTTAAAAACCAAGGCAAAGAAAATCACCTTATCCTCTTTCCCCTCCTCTGTCTTTTCTCACTCCAAGTGTCGGCTTCTCTGGGGCCCCCTCAAACCTCAAGGTACCAGGAGCTTGTTCAAGTTATATCATCTTGGCAACCACTATTTTCTCCTGTATGCAACCTGCCGGGGGAAGGAGGAGTGGGGTATCTCTCTTACCTCATGGAGGGAGAGATGTGCTTGTCTCTCTTTCATTTCTATTTTCATGACTACTATCTTCTAGTAGAAAAGCCCCTCTCCCTGCCAGCCTGACCCCATGCTGCCCGTGGCAATTCTGCCTTTTCCCATACCTAGTGAGCTGCTGGGAGACAGTGGTTGATGCTGCTGTGGCAAGTCTTTGTCTCTGGTATGGTCACCGACAGAAGCACTGAACGTGCTTTCATCTCAGGCACCACAGCTACATGTTCTGCTCAGCATTAACTTGGTTGGGAGTCTGGAAGTCACTAGTGGTTTAAGGGTTAAGCAGCACTGAACTAATTTGAAAACCACAGCCTTTATTTTCTCCTTCATTCTTGAAAAGCCTGTTTGGCTATGCTGGTAATGACTCAACAGAATCTTTCTGAAGCAGAAACGTAGCACAGAGCAGAAACTAAAGCAGAACTAATACATTTACAGTAGGGTAAAAAGAGGTGTAGGCAGGGAAATGGGATCAAGGAGATGAAAGATCTTTTGGGGCTTTCTTTTGTGAGGCTTTGTTGATTCTGATCTGCACGCTTGATGTTAGATAAGCTATGCCTGCATATTCCATATCATTTAAACTTGCTGCATTTCTCTGGATTTTGCCAACTCAGTGAAAGAATGTGATGGGGACTAATTTTATGCACTTTTCTTTCCAGGAGAAAAGGAGGGTGGAGAATGTAAATATTCATTTGTAGGGAGGCCAAATGAGAAATTCATACACAAGGGAGTACATTGCACTGCACTTCTGTCACACCTTCCACATGAGGATCTGCAAATATTCCCTGAACCTTAACAAACGAAGCTGCTCAGTTCTCCTGGGCCAACCATATGCATGGGAAGGTTTTAATAATCATTTGTGAGATTAGAAGCAGGACCCCACAAAATTAAGCAACCCATAAGAAGATGTGGTCAGTGGCAGATCTCTTCTAATCCTTAGGTTTGTATTTTATACACAGGCTTAAGCTACCACTTTCTGACTTTAGATGCTTTAAAATATGCCTTACTTTGAACATACAACCAGACTGGCAAAACTTTAGTCAGAAAGACCAATTCTTAAGTACCTTGTCAAATTGGAGCATAGTAAAAAGGGGTCAAATCTGGAGGCTGGTTAACTGTGATTAAGGAGTGACAAAAGGAGAGCTGCGGCTTGACTGAAGCCCATAGGAAAACTTGCAGGGCTAGAAGACTTTTCACATGGGTGAAGGGTTTTCAGAGCCCTGGTTTTGGGTTCCTCCAAAACCACCTAGCAGCTATTACTTCCCTTGAGCTGCCGGTTTTGAGTAACACACCCAGGCAAGCGCGCGGGCAAAGGGTTAAATTGTGCAGCGTGTTTTTCAGCTGAGTAAAGTGAGAAGCCATCCAGGGCCGGCTGCGGAGTTTCCAGAGAGATGCGATATGGCCCTCGGTGGAGACAGGTGAGTTTGGCAGCTGTCCACAGGCCAACGGCAACAAAACGTCTGTTCTCCCTCATCACAAAGGTGCTCCGGAGACGAGCTATAAAATTGTTAAAATGCCTTTATATCCTTTCAACTGCCCTGTAGAAAGGGGACTTGCAAAGGCAGTTTAAAATGTTGCGCTGTTGTTATTGGGGCTGTGAGGTGAGCTGAAGGAGTGTTGAAATGTGCGCTCATTTTAACATCTCCCCGTGAAAGGGGGCTGGACTCCATGGTGACACACAGGACTGTTAGACAAAGAACATGTCTTGCAGCCAACTCCAGTGAATTACAGCAAGCCATGAACTGGGTCACCCAACCTGTGGGACCCAGGGTGTCCCTGATCTTCACCTTGAGCACCAGGTTGGCTTTCAATAGCTATGCACTGGTTGAAGTTGCTTTTGAGCCTCTGTTTCTGAAAGCTGGTGTCTCTAAATACCTCTTTTTACCTCAGTGGGCTCCTGCTGCAGAAGTGCCTTGTGGAGAAGGGGACCCTAGCAATGGCAGCAGCTTGGAGGATGATAGCTATTTTAGAGATCTGGATGTTGATTATCAGAAATATACTTGTCTTGTGCGTTTAAGAATTCATTACAGTTGGGGAGGAATAATACCATTTTGCTAGTGTCGCAAGGTTTCATTTTTGAGGAAGAAACAACTATTTTGGAAACATGATTTAAGGTCATTTAAATCCATTAAAGCTATTCCCGTTACCCCCCATTTTTAAAACTGTAGGGATTCCCTTTAACACTAGTTGAGGTGACCTATCTAAGGCAAGCATTTAGATTGGGATACAGTTTTTTCTTTGAGGAAACTAACACTAATACGTTGACACATGACTAAAGAGGTATAGATGTGGTGCTTAGGGATGTGGTTTAGTGCTGGACTTGGTAGTGCTGGGTTTAAGGGTTGGACTTGATGATCTTAAAGGTCTTTTCTAACCTATATGATTTTATGATTCTGTGATTCTGTGCTGGGGATTTGCCACATGCTGGACAGATTCCTAACTCCCCTGACAGCTTTTTCCCTGACATGTTTCGCATATGCACACCATAAACAAAACGCATGTGTGGGAAACTCAATTGGAGTAGACACATGGTCTCCCCCAAATCCTCTCACTTTAAGCCACAAAAATCCTTCCTCGCAGGTTTTGCCTATCTTTTTGATATGATTTCTGGAGGCTGGGAAAGCCAGTATCAATTATATGCACAACACACTGAGGTGAACTATTTCCAGAGGAGCAGCAGAAGGGGAAGATGGTCTGCTGGGGCACTGAAGTAAATCTGTAAACCCACAAACATGCTCATATGTTGCTAAGTGAGTGGAGCTTTGTATCAAAAGCTAAACCCTGTAAATCATGTCAAGTTGCTGTCACCTCCTAAAGGCTCTGCTCTCTGCCTCCCTGTAGCAGTCCTGCATGAACTGATCAAAACAGGTGAGCTGTACAGCCTTCATACAGTTGTCTGCAACATGTCTGGGCTGCTGGTACCGGGGATGCAGCACAAAATGGAGGAGGAAGAGAAGACAGCACAATTTGTGTTGCCAATCATGGAGCAACAGCAAGTTCTGCTTTTGGTTAAGCTGGATTGACTTTGGCTTCCTCTTTGTGTCACTCAAGTGGGGAAAACCATGAAGTTGTGCCCAAGGTGTCGTGGCAGGGGTGGAGGACTGGAAGAGACACTGCATTGTTGAGCACCATCCCCAGCTATCGGAGCTGCTGTATGATGGGTACTTTGGTTCTGGAAGCGCCACAAGACATCCAGGCTTCCTCTCCTCAACATGCAGCCCTCATCCCACAACAAACTGCAAACCTAAGCACAGATGACCAAGAGCCACCAAAGCACAGTGGGCTACAGGAGGCGAGTAAGGTCATTACCAGAAGTCCCTTCTGCAAGGTGTTTCCCATCTGGCACTGCGAAGTCAACCACAACTGGGGCCAGAGCTGCCATGATCATGCAAACAGAACATCCCAGCACAGGGCTTCCAAACCACTGAAGTCTTCAGTTCAGCCCACTGAACACCCCTTCTCTAGCAATAGCCCAGCTCTGGCGTTAAAGGCTTTCCATTGTGTAGACATGTCCCCTGCCAAGACTCTACCATTTCCTTTGATTCCAGCCTTTGCTGCAGCTCCTGTCTCCTAAGGTAGCTAAAATGAAGAAGGATCCACTCACCGCAGCTCTGATTTAGAAACACTTGATATGAGGGCTCTAACACCAGCTGCTTGGAAAACCATTTTCTGATGCATAGGATTTATTTTGTACGGAGAGAAAAGTCTGTGAATCTTTGTTTGCCCTGAGCTATTCTACTTTCATATACTTCTTTCTGAATACCCCCAACTTGTTATTTGTGATAGGTCACCTAATGTCTAGTTCATAGGAGAAAATGGTATTAATTTAGTAAAATCAGATGTGATTTAGTAGAACCAGTGCAATCCATTTTACGGATGCTTCCATTTCTGACCTGTGTAACATATTGATTTAGCTTAAGCTCGTTATCCAGAAATTCATGCCATTTTCTCATGTTGACCAGGTCTGTCACATGATTTTTCTTCTCATACCACATGGTGGACTGATTTGATTAGATTCTGTAAAGCCTGTGTTTAGCTTTATATGCACATCTGGTCTTGTAGCTTCTCTCTGCCTATGGTTGCACCCAATTATTCAAACATACTAATTGCTTATTGTACAGTTTGAAGTCTGAATTGTTGATTTTAGGAATTGCTTTATTTTCTAGCATGTCCCTGTGTGGATTTATTGCTGTCCAGAGACTGCTGATTCTGGGAAGGGAAATCTTTTCTCCACAGCACTGCATGCAAAACTGCCTTCCTCTCACCTTGCTTATCCCCTGTTAGAGAAATTTCACTGAGGAGAAATGTTGAAGCCACTAAAACTGGTTCTTTTTCCCTTTTTAGCACGGCCAGACTATGCTAATGTCAATGTAGCCTGTTGGCCACACCACTACAGAGACCACGACTAGCTTGGGGAAGTTTCTGTTGTGCAAGGTGCAGCTTTAGTGCAGCCTCTGTGAACCTGGTCCAACAAAGTGCTTATGGATGTGTTAGCTTGAAGCATGTGAAGAGTCTTGCTGAGTTCACCAAATATTTAAGTGCTCTGCTGGGCTGGAGCCAGAATGGTCAACAGTTTGCAATACTATACCTTTAGGATAAGCTTTTGGAGTCTTCTAAAATACTCATACACACATATGCACAGAAATATATCTACACCACCATTTTTCAAGTCTCTAAGGAGTGATAATTTGCATTGATCATAGTATCCTGCATGAAATGACTTTGGTGTTTATATTAGCAGAGAACTAGCAGCTTGTATCTCCTCTTAAAACAACAACGACGACAACAACAAGAAGGCTTTGATGAACAGGCTGTCATTAACTGGCTGTTTTGGGGATGAGCTGTAACAGATTTGGAATTGGCCTCAATCCTAAAGCGATGCTGTATCCCAAAGAAAGGTTGCCAGGTGCCACGTACACAGGGAAACGTCTCATTGTGGTATGTCAATGTCTCATAGCCAGCTGCCAGCACTCTCTGCCCCAACGTTGAACTGTGCAATATCTTGCTTCATTCTGCTGAGGGTGCAAACAGCATAGAAAGACCAGCTTCAGTCAGTGTGAGATTTTGCCACTAACCTCAAAGGTCAGGTAAACAGGTACCTGAGTAGAAGCTACACAAAGCCCACCTCCATGACAGCTTGTTGTTCTGTCAGTCCCAGTTCTCCACGAACACCAAAAAATACATAAACCATCAGACTGTCTTATTTGACTTATTCCATGTACCCCTTAGCAGATATCGGTTGTTTGTTTTCATTCCATGAAACTTATCTAGATAAGTCCACAATTTTCCAGGCCTCCCTTCCTTTATCCCAAACATCCCCACCCATTCTTAGGTCAGGTGTTATAACCTTTGGTGGCCTAGAATATGGTAATATTTATTTTAAGTATAGGTTCATTTATTTTGTTTTCCATCTACCTTTCCTGTTTAAATGAAAACACAAAGGTCTATCCCTCTGCACTTTGTTCCTGGGGTATTTCCTGTTGGTACCCTTTTGGTGAGCATTATATTTTTATATTTCCTATGTTGTACTGATGAAGCTCTGCAGTAAGACTCATGTCTGTGGTTGCTGCTTCTGGTGTAAGATGCCATTCGCTAAGCAACCCTCAAGAGCTCAGCCTTGGGTTTCTAAAGCAGGCCCAGTCAGCGCACAGGTTATGTTATCAGTGTTACTGCTTCAGGGAAGGTGTGACTTTATTTTATATTTTACAAAATGAATTCCCAAGCTAACGAGGTTTAGCTGGTGATGTATCTGTGTATATTTTCCCACAGCAGCTTTGAAGTAAGCTGGCCCGTTTCAGACACATTTGCCAAGGAGACAAAGTCCTTACAGATTTCTGAAAGTCCGGCACTCATGCAGAAGACAGACATCCAGATTAGTGCCTCACTGAAGGAAGGGCAGAAGAGGAAGGTGAATTGTATTATTAGACCCCGGAGAATCCACACAGGATGCCCTGACCACAGGAAAAGCTTTATTCAGTTCTTGCCCCTTATTAGCCTCGGATAATCAACCACAAAATATAGAGCCACAGGAAACCAGGCAGCGTAATTTCTACTGCTTCCAGAAGTGCTTGTTTCTAGTTGAAGAAATTCAAGTGGTGCCACTCTTTGAGTGTTTAATTGCAATCGTAACTGTCCACAGCTGCCGTTATGCAGCAGCACTGGGCTGTGTTGTAACTAGCGTGGGAGTTTGTATCATTTTGGCTATTTGCACATGCACCTGTGTGTCTGTTTGCAGCCAGTGCTTTGGAACATTAACTTTTTTCCCCCTGTAGGTAAATGAGACTTTGCAGAACCCCTTTTCTCCTTATTTACATACATAAATGGTTATTTTTGTTGTTGCAGGACGTTTCATTCTTCACCCTCCTTCTCCAGATCCTGCTCAGATCCTCCCTGTAATCTTGCCATCTCCCTTTGCGACATCGCTCTTCAGGCACACCCTGGATGACGCACTACCATTTCTCAGCTCATTACATTGTGTGGCTACAAGTCCTGCTGCAAAACCAGCATGGAAAGAAACAACATGCAAGAATAACAAAGCTCGTCCAGCCTCAGAGGTGGATATGCAGCTACTGTGAGTCAAGCCTTAATTTCACAATAAAGCAACCTTGGAACTCATGCTCCAAGATGCTGATTAATTTAGTTTTTAAATCTCTAAACAATGCTGGACAGAAAGAAACAAGACAAAGTAATTGCAGCACTGAGCCTTCTGTGCTAGCATTGTTTTGTCTTTATTTTTGCTTTTTTGAGCTCTATTAAATCTTTTCCATGAGAACAAAATCTAACCTCACCAATCTAACGGCTAGATGGACTTTACCAGTTGCTGTAATGGGGAGGATATTTTGGACTGTGCTGCAGCTGGTTTGTTTCCTCCCAGCTTAGTTGTAAGGATTACTTACTTGAACTGAAATCCAGTAGTCCAGGCCTACTGACCTGACATCTAGCTAAGGTAGCATTTAGTTAGCACAGCCAATGGTCTGTGTATGACAAGGTAACATGTTTATCTTTAACATGTTTAACTTTATTACAAATACTGATATACAACCGCCTTCCATTGACACTCACATACACAAAGATTTACTTCAAGTTATCAGCCCATCTTTTCTTATAGGTTGGCAAGAAAAGCAAAGAGAGAGGGAGAGAGGGAGTGTTATTATTGGGAGGAGCACAGGCATTACGGCGATGGTGATCTAGATAGCAAGACATGTAGGTACTAGAAAAGTTCCAGGCAGCTTCTATAGGACAAGACCAGGACTTTGTAAACCCAAGCTCCGGTCTAATGCCCAGCACAGCCTTCTTGCACTGAGGGCAAGACACTTCTTGGCTGAGCCTTATCAATATTTATAAGGTTTATATCAGGTTGCCCAGAGGAGCTGTGGCTGCCCCATCCCTAGCAGTGTTCAAGGCTAGGTTGGACGGGGCTTGGAGCAACCTGGTCTAGTGGAAGGTGTCCCTGACTGTGGCAGGGGGTTGGAACTGGATGATCTTTAAGGTCCCTTCCAAGCCAAACCATTCTGTGATTCTATAATGTTTGTTAACCACATGGATCAAATAATCTGCCATTTCTTATCTTTCTGACATGAAATCACATGAAATTAGGTAGCTTTATGTCTTGGTAAAAAACAGAAGATTGACCTACAAAAGATAAGAGTAATCTAAAATGGGAACTGAAATTATGGCTGTAGGAAGGAAGGAAGTTGTACTGGAAAAGGGTGAATCAGTCCCTATTGGAAGAGGACGGGGAGAGAAGATGGTGGTGCTCCTTTGTCTTTCCTACCATTGGTTCTTTGGGGATTGAAATGGACATTGCAGAGCAAAACTGGAAGTGTGGCACAGTGTTCTTGCTAGGAAAAAAAAAAATTAACCTGGAAGCAAAAGGATGATTGTCTGGGGATCAGAGGGTGTCAGCGGGAGGGCATTGTCTGGGCTTCTGTTTTCAGCTCTGAGAAAGAATCATTGTACCATTATAGCCAAACCCTGTAGCAAAACTAAGGGCTGGTCTGTGCACTGATTTGTGCTGATGTCAGGAAATCAAGCCTATAACATGCCTTTCATTGCTCCCAGCAAACCAGTGCCTGGACACTCATTTTGGTGTGCCCTATTTCAGTGAAAGCCATGAAGTAAGCTTGATAGGAGCTAACTCATAAGGGTCTTGGAAAGTGAAGACTGTACCTTTGTACTATGCACTGTTGAAAAGAGTGGATGAAAACTTCTCCCCTTATTTCTTTACTTGGCATGGAACAAGTCTCTAGAGTCACCTTGATGTAATAAGTTCACTGAAACTCTCACACCCTTTGAAGGATGCCGCAAGCCTTGCTTAATACACACAACGCAATTTGAAGAAGAAGCTACAGAAGCACAACATGCTGTTATGTATTTAAATCATGAGGATTACAAAACACCATTGTTAGCTCATTAAAACACTGAAACCCCAAACAAGTAAAATATTATCAGACAGTGCTGATTGAGGGTGCAGCAATTTTTGATTCTTACTGATTCAAATATGCTTTGCTGAAACCTTTGGTTTTAGCCTGCCTGGTTTATCTGTCATTTGATGTATTTTACAAGCTCACTTGTGTGTATCAGGCCTGATTAACTGCACTGACTGCCACACACACATTTTCAATGAATTCTGGAAGAAGTCATGGTGAGTGGGTGTACTCTGGACTGTCTGATCCAGTTTTGCAGCCACAGTGACCCAATGTTGAGGGTGTCTGTCGGACAGACGTATCAAGCCACAGTATTCGGTCCTAGATGAGCAAAAGCCACAGGCATAAACTGTGCAGGAAAAGCAACTATGCAGCAAGAAAAGGTTTATGACTTGAGCTGAGATTGCTCAGCACTTGGAAAGGTCTGAGCAATAGATGGGGTGTGACAGCATAAATCAGTGCATGAACTGCCTATAACTACAGTAAGTGGATGGAGAACGTCAGAAGAGGTTGCAGGGAGAATTAATTTGACTGGATTTGTCTTTTTCTCCTTCTTAAGCTGGAGAATTAATTGCATAATATGTTCTGTAGCTGAAGATATGCCCGTGTGCATTTAAAACACTGACTGAGAATAGGAGACTAAGTAAAGGAGACTTTTCAAATCCAGAATCTCAGTGGTGGACATTTTCCATTTCTTTTGTGCTTGAAAAATAACAGGGAGTGTTGAAAAATCATCATGGCTACATCCCCAGGGGAGACTCAAAAAAGGCATTAATTAAAGCAAAGAAAGGGAGGTGCCTTTTGTGAGCTCTGCTGAGCTAGATGGATTACCTATGAAAGCTGGCATTGACAGGACAGCTGTATGAAGAAGCCTGTGGCAGAAGTACCGGTGTCTTATACAAACAACAAGAGACAGGGCGGGAGACGCAAAGCCATAATTGCCAGATAGATTTCTTCCTCATGAGGCATATGCTAAGTCAGCAGAAACCTGCTTCAGTTTTCTGTTGCAAGGCACTGCACTGTTAATTAAGGGGAAACAAAGTCAGTTATACTTATTATTGCTCTTAGAGCTCTTTAGCCTTATACTGCAGGGAATACTGCTGGGGAGAAGAACATTATAGATCTTGCTTGGAGAAGCAATCATTTTTCTCCTGTATGTCTCTTCTTTTTCATATATCATTGCAGAGAAGAAAGCACAGCAATAAAAAGGGACATGTATTAACATGAACATTGAGGTATAGGAATATGAGAATGGCCTGGTGAGATTTCACTGTCCCAGGATTTAATAAAATAATTTAAACTGGTGCTGCAGTTTAATTAAAATTTTGGGTTACTGGCTGTTTTTGGGTTTCTAGAGGTAGAACTGGGAAGCCGTGGAGGTCTTTACACACCTTTCTGCCACAGGCGTAAAAAGATCTTTTTTCAGGTCAATAAGTGAAAATTCATTAATAAAAATAGGTACCTGTTGGGACTACTGAAACCTTACACATTATCTACTCTTTTATTACTTTTACTCACAGTGAACTATGACTTTGATCTACTAAGTCAATATAATCTATATCTAAGCCATATTTGAAAATGCCTGAGTTATTTGTTGCTCTGCAGTGCTCCTCTACCTGCCAGAGCAAGCTTGTTTAATTCCATTTATCAGTGAGAAGGAAAATAAGACATCTATCTTTTAGTTAATTAATATTTCAGAAAGTTTTCACTGTCATGTTTAAATACATATTAAAAATCCCAGCTGTGACTGGGTTCTTGTCTTTCTACACCAGCACAGTGTAAAACAAAACTGACCATCACCACGAATCCATGACATTGAGGCTCTGGTTTTCCTGCCTGACCACTGTGCTTGGCTCCCTTCACTGCATGCCCAGCCCTGAAACCAGGATGAAAGAGTATGCTTGAGCCCTGCTGCTGCTGAAAGGCATGGCCCTACCCTCCTTGGCTGCACCCTCCTACCCTCCCTGTGCTATAAAGGTCCACGGTTCAGCTTTGGCTGGATTCAATAGAAAGCCCAGGAGAGCTGTGCAGCACAGCAAAGACTACCCATGTAGGAGAGCTGTCTCCAGTCTGGATCATCAAGCCATGGATGCCTCTTCCTCTGTGTTTAAATGTTTCTTTTACTGCTTGCAGTTTACACAGGAACAGAGGGGAAAAGTGAAGAGGGTCATATGTTGTGCTCCAGCTGAGACACTGTGCACCCCATCAAAAAAGCTGGGGTTCTTCACCCTGCTTTCCCTCACCTCTGGTATAACCAGATCAAATGTCCATGGTAAGGCACAAACCTGCTTATTTGTAGGAATCTGAGCTTAGGTTTTAATTACTGTTAGTAAGGAAGTGGATTTTCTATCTGCAAACAGATTTGAGAAAAAAATAAAATCTTTCAGACCCCCAGACAATGCCAAACCCGGGTAAAAGCAAATAATTTCTATGGCATGTAATATAAGCTTTTTCCTTTATTATTTGCTACTAATTTGCATAAGGCAAAATCACTGCAAAATTCATACCCTCACAAATTTTCATTTTGAAAACACTTCCATGTCTCCATTCAAATCTTCACTTGTTTTTATTGTTCATCAAAATCAATACTATTTTCTGTACTGCAGAAGATCCTGCAAGTTTTGCCAGGAAAGACACATTTTGATGCAAAAGTTCCTGCCAGCTCTAGTTTGATCACTTGTGACTTAGCATATGCCAATGCACATGTGGTCCTGCCCAGCCAGACAGCAGAGGAGCCACAGGAGCCAGGCTCACTTGCACAGCCTATGGAGAAGTCTGGGAGACCTTTATGCCCCTGAGATGTTGGTTGTTCTGGAAGGGGCACCAGGCCATAGCTGTCACTGTGCTGAGCCCTATAATGGGCAAATTCATTTGGTACTCCCCTCCTTTCCTGGTGTTGGGGGAGATCTCTGCATCTCCTCTCTCCTGGCCAGAGCAGCTGCCTTGCTTTGCATTATCTGCCTGATGCTCTTCATCCCAAGCAGGGAGTGGAACCACTTTCAAGCTACTTTTGTACTGTGCATTTACTGGCAGGCAGCTATTAAAAAAGCTCTCCTATACCCTGCTAGCCCCAGATGGAGCTTGTGTACATCCCCTGGGTGCAGGGCTTCCCCCAGTCTGGAGAGGCTGTTACTCTCTCTTTTTCCTAGATTTCAATTCTCGTTCATAGTGTTATTCCACTTACCACCCCTGCATGAGCATCATCATTATTTTGGGGCTGAAGCCCTTCACCTCTATCCTCAGCCCTTAAAAAAAGAGGAAAAGGGGAGTAGAAGCCATGTGCACAAGGGGATAACAGTGAAGGCTTGCACATCCATGCTGCTAGCCAAACCACCGTGCCTTCCCCCAGTCCCTGCTCATTGTTTACCTCCCGATAACCTCTCCTGGGGACTCCTTAGGAGCAAGGCGAGGGATTACTCAGCTGGAGGCGATTCAGTGCTATACCCCAGGGCAGAGCAAACGCCTTGGTAAAGGACTTCGGACCTGGTTCTATTTACCTACAGCAGTTGGACACCACCAGCAAATGCGACAATCTGACATATGGTTTTGAAACCAGTTGTGGCACTCATAACTGGGTCTGCACTTGCAGCCGTGGAAGATTAAATCCTCTTGTTAGCCACAGGGCAATGTGGTGTGGCAATTAGTATGTTAAGCAGAGCTGAGAGAGACTTTTGTAATGAAACCAACAAGTTGGCTGGCCCCCAAAATCTGCAAAGGTTCAAGAACCTTTCAGTAAACCTGGACTGAGCCTTGGCAGATTTATAATTTCAAGGAGGAACTGTTAAAAGCACCCTGGTTTGTGCACGATTTTGAGCCCAGACCCAGCCACACTTGGCACTTTGGGAGTTTTGCTTTGGGTTTTTTGCATACAAATCCAAAACACAATGTAGACTCAGCAGGGAGGAACCGATGCAAACCAAAACTGCTGAGTTTTGCACAGCTCTAATTATAATCTCTTCACAGTCCTGGTTTTATTTATTATTGTTTGTACTGTGGTAGCAGCACAGGGCTCCAACCAGCTTCAGGGCCACGCTGTGGTAGGTGTTGTAAAGGCAGAAAAAGGAGGCAGGATCCGCAGCCTGAAGAGTTTATAATCTAAATAAACAAAAAAGATAAAGAACGAGGGAAAGACATAAAACACGTAAGCAAAGTGATTAGGTGGTGTTGGCAAGACAACTGCTCTACTTAGCGTCTCTCTCACCCACATCAAATCATGTCTATTTACCCTGTAAACCCTTTAGGATCATGGCTGTGTTTTCCAAAATGTGAAGCTAGATGGGATGCAAGAAATGAGTGGAGAAATGAAGGTGCTGGGGGGCAACAGCAGGATTGCCAGCCCACAGGGTGTCCCCACCAGATTTTGGCAGCGAGGGTGGAAGCAGGAGGCAGGTGATGGAGAAAGCAGCAAACGGGATGGAGGAGACAGAGAGCACTCCCTCGCTTGGGTCTGGTCAGAAAACCTATCTTATGCATCACAACAACCTGGGACAAGTCGCTGGAGTGCTTCATGGTGCAGTTTCCTCAAGGGTTGAGCAGGGCTAAAAGTATTTCCCTATATGGCATAATTCCTTCTCCGTGCAAACTGCTTTGAGGTACTCAGGTGAAAGGTGCTAGAGGAATGCAAAGATTTATTTTTCATAAAGCTCTTTACATATTCTTTTCACTGCCAAGTCAAGGCCAGAAGCCAGGAATTTTAGAGTTGCATACATCCCTCTCACTATATATAGATATATGTATGAATTAGAAACTATATTTATGAAAGAAGCCAAGGTATGTTTTTTAGAAATGAAACCTTAAGTAAAATTTCCTAAATCTATATATAGGAACTTAAATGAACAGCTAGATTTACAATCAGGATACTTCTTTAAAACTGAGTGGAGTAGTCCAGCTCTAAGTTCCTACTTGAAAATGTTTAGCCACAAGCAAGCTGGAAATTTTATATCTTAAAAGAAGTTTGCAATGTCTGGATTGGTTTTTTTTTTTCCCCTTTTTGTCTTTTGGGATTTAGGTGAAGGTCTGAGCCAGTTATTTTATCCCAATTATTCACCATTCTGCAACTATTAATTAAAACAAACAGTTCTCTGAAGCTATTTCTCACAACGGGGAAGATTTATATCTGCAAACTGAAGCCTATTTTCTCACTGCGTCTATTTTCTACACTGCGCAAGCATCCAAGTTTGTTATTGCAGCAATCACCAGCACGAACTCTCAGAGCTCCTTGCCAGGCTTGTGATATTTATTGTTTGCTAAGCACCAGCTCCTGGAGTGAAGAGATTAGATGAGAACCTCAGCTTGCAGTTAAAAAAAATGATGTAACTTCGTGCTGGACCACAAGGTTGGTGAGAGAAATGGGAAAACATGAGCAGAATGTATAGTCAAGGGTCCAGCATCAGAAAGATGGGCAAAAAGGAAAACCTCACATGTATTATTATTTTTAAAGCCTAAGGACTCTTAAGCCAACCTCCCCCTTATAATTTGGAATAGGGGGGGGAGGCAGGGAAAATGACTCACAGCTTCTGACTGCCAAGGCATGGCCATGGTGAGGTTACTCATCACTGCCCAAAGGTTTCTCTCTGAGGGGCTGCTCACCCCTCTGCTGAGCTGCACGTGTTTGTTATCACCGGGTGCTGGGCTCCGGCCACTCTCATTTATTTATTTATTTTTCTTTTTCCTGTTAAAACAACCTCACTGAGGCATTTGTTTATGAACATGTCCCGCACAAGGGGGACAAGGGCTTGGCAAATAGAGACAATGGGTCAATTCTTGGCCCGTCCAAATCTGACAGGATCCCCTTGGCTTTCAGGAAAAGAAGAAAACCAGAACTATTAAAAGGTCTCAGCTGCCAAAGAGTCGGTATGTCTGTAATAATGTAAAGCAAATGTAAACATTATATGATGAAATGCATTTTTTAAAAAGCCTTCTTTTCTCAGCAGTTAGATGGGCTTTGTATACAATGGGAAGATTCATTCCTGAAGGTAGCTCCAGCATATGAAGCAAACCCCTACGTATCACAGTCTAAAATGTCTACTTCACATGAAACAGCAACAGAGGCATTGCCTTTACCTTGGGAAAGGCTCATTCAGCCTCCTGATTTATGAAGGCTGTACTTCTCACTGCTCTGCGCCCTGCCTCACTGTGGCCACAAACCCTCTAGGGAGAGGAGGAAAATACGTCTGCAGGGAAGGAACCTAGCTATTACCAGTGTAACTAAAGGACATTAATAATGGAAAACCAATGTGAAGAGCACAACAAAAACACAAGCAGGAGAAAAATGAGAATGTTTGTGTGTGGAAAAATAGCTATACAAGCTCATAGCTTAAGATATACGGAGGTCTGGCATGCATTGTTCACCAAGCTATGGATGGGAGCTGAGGACATAAGTGGAGGTCAGTAGCCAGCTCTGGCTAGACCCTGCAGGCATGGGAGAGGGCATGGAGAGCAATCGCTTCTGCTTTTTCACTGTTACAGCCCTGTTGACACCCAGGGTAATGCCATGGTGGTTTCTACTCAGTTTCTTCTCCACATGGTGGGATCTGGGCTGGACATGCTGGTATTTGTTCTGAATTAATCACCTTCTTACAGGGGGTTGTGTGCTTGGAAGGATGGGAAGATGATACCAAAGCCTTATACATAACCTCACAATAGTAGTCACAGGTGAATTGTGCTGCTCACATTTTTCTCCAAAAGGAAAGCAGAGGAAAGAACAAATAACCCTAGGCTTTCCTGCTCCCCTTGAATAGGTCCCTGACGAGGAAAGTGCACTTGCCAGATGCCTGCAATAGATCTGCGAAACAGCATAATATTCAGATCATTGCTGCAGGAAGTTCTCCCTACCTTGCCACCATGCATGTGATACGTAACATGTGGCGATAAACTTCACACACAAAAGGCAGGATGGATCCCAGGAAAGGCAGTAGGGAGGAACACCTTTTCAGCTGGCTGAATGTACTATCTATAGCCATGTTGCAATTTATATGGTTTACATTTCTTAACTTACATAAGTACAGGTCACACCTCCCTTGAGGGTGCAGTTAAACCTGACTTCTAGTTCTAGGTGTGGCTTCAGGAATCAGGACAGTTAGACCAGCAACAGATGGAGACAGTTACAGCTTAGAGGAGAGATAAATCTTCTCTTGCATGACTGAATAAATGACAGAATATT